>KB678746.1:0-17802 GCA_000349165.1 Anopheles christyi | reverse complement strand
CGAATTAATAGTGGACGGTGAGCTGGCTAAAGCGCGCGAGTTTCCGCACATGGCACTGATTGGGTTCGGCGAGGCGCCAGATATAAGATACTTGTGCGGTGGATCGCTCGTTTCCGATCGGTTTATTCTAACTGCTGGTCATTGTCTATCGTCTACGAACTTGTAAGTATTGTCCACAATATAACATACGAGGGCGAATGCCAAAAAAACGGTAGAAAAGTATAACGTATCATTTCAATTTTTACCTCTACTCTTTCAATTTTTGCTTGCAGTCTCATCGATTCCAATTAAATTGGATTGATTGAGTTGCAGCATTAGAAACAGCCGTGTTGAGCAAACAGCAATTTCGAATTGATGGGACAAAAAATGTCTACCGAACACAAAGCAAATTGATTTGACCTTGGCTAAATTTTGAATGCCGTATGCACAGCGTTAGGCAACAGTTTAAAAATATTTCAATATCAATTGTCGTGATTATGATTTCGAAATATATTTAATTCGCCATCGTATTCCTTCCCAGCGGACCTGCCACATTCGTACGGCTAGGTGAGCTTTCGCTGGATTCCGCTACCGACGAAGCCTTCCCGGAGGATTACGATATTGCGGAACGTATTCCACATCCCGAGTACAAGCAAACTTCCCACTACAACGATATCGCACTGCTTAAGCTTAACCGGAAGGTAATTTTCTCACCATATATACGCCCCGTTTGCCTTCCGGTGCAGGCTGCCATCCCACAAAAGCGTGCCATCGCAACCGGTTGGGGTGCGATCGGGTTCGGGCTGGAACAAAGCAGCTCCCTCCTCAAGGTAACGCTTGACATGTTTGGCTTCGACGAGTGTAAGGATCTGTTCGAAGCGACGCGTAAGCTGCGTACCGGGCTCAACGTTACTACGCAAATGTGCGCCGGTTCACGCAACTCTACCAAGGACACGTGCCAGGGTGATTCCGGTGGACCGCTGCAGGTGTACAACGATGCGAACGTGTACTGCACCTACACCGTCATCGGCGTTACTTCGTTCGGCCAGAACTGTGGATTGGCCGGTGTGCCGGCAGTGTACACAACTGTCTTTCCGTATCTTTCGTGGATAGAAAATTTAATTTTTTAATGCAAAAAAAAAACTACATTACCTCTCTGCTAAACAGCGGCATGTCTCACGAGGTGTACCGTTCACTCATCATCAGATGATAAATGATTTTGCTAAGCTTGTCGCCGATCATACGCTTCGTCGGTCCGTACGGTAGGTTCAGCAGGCGCTGCCGCTCTGTCTCACTAGGGCAACGTTCATAGGCACGGAACAAACTTTGGGGCGTTGGGTACTTCTCAACGATGGCATTTATCTTCTCGATCGTTAGCAGCTTGATTTGCAGCAGCTGCTTCATGAAAGTGTCCCGTACGGTAGTGTCGCGTGTTTTTGAAGATTGTTTGTAGAAATAGTCAAACGAAAGGAGTGGAATGGTTTGACTTGAAAAGCGATATTCAGTAGGATTATCCGTAGCGGGTCGATTAGTGACGTCGAGGAATAGCTTATTCTGTGAAAATATAAACATTAAATCATATATGTGTCAATGCTACTCAACATTGGCAATAAATAATTGATATAACATACCTTAAGGGAATAATTCAAAAAGTTCGTCATCACCGAAAGGTACAGTACAGTGTGATGATGATTTTCCGTATACTTTACAGTAAATCCCTGCACGTACGTGTTGATTGCAGCTTGGGTAAGTGTTGCCTCCGGTACACCGACTTGCCGGTTGTTCCCGAGGTGCTCTATGAGATAAATCACATTCGGCAGGCCACACTGCATCAGGCGAAACTTTTGCTCGTGAAACCGTCCATCTTTGATGCTGCTGGCCAGATCATCCATACGCTTGCGTTCGAGCACGTAGGGCAAGAGGAACTCCTTTCCCGAATCATCTTTCACGATCCATGCGAAATCACCTACACTCAAGCGCCGTACCTCGTGCTCTATGGCGTACTGGCCGAGCTCCTGCAGTGTTCGATCTAGACCGCTTTTCGATTTGCCGATCGTTTCACACGTGTCTACCAGCAGGATCGCTTTCGGTTCAGTTATGTGAACAAACTCATCGCCTACTACGGTAACGGGTACGTGGTCGAAAATGGAATCGTTCGGCATGGCTTCCACGACGCATTCTACCTGGTCTGCTACAATCATAACCTCTTCATCACATTCACGCTGCACCGTTCTCGTTAGTTCCTGGTAATGTTCCCCTTGCTCATCATTTAATATAGCCTCAATTGCTGGTACATGATCGGATATTACCCGTCCACCGCTTGCAAGGTACGCCTTCAACCTTCGATCGAGATTTTCACAGATTGTTTTGCCGAAATCCGTCAACACTATACAGTCCCGGCCCGATGCCAGCGGCAGCGGATACCGTCGCAAGGAGGTGAGCGCTTTCTGGAGCGCTATTCTACCCATTGTATTCTTTTCTTCCGCTTTGGCAATCATTTCTTCCAGCCACATTTCGAACAGAGGATTCGGTCGCTTCAATCGTGCGCTTATCCTACGGCGATTGAATAGCTGTTGCGAGGCGGATGTGTCGTCTTCGATAGGTTCCTTCACTACTTTAATACTGTATTTTGGTGATGGCATTATTAGAAATGACTAAATATCACTTTCGTGTGCAACTGTACAGTTTTTGGTTTCAACGTTTTGGCGGGTTTGTCTTGACAGGAATCAATATTAACCAAGGTGTGTGTATACGATCATTGAAAGGTGTTTATACCCAGTGAACACTATTTGTCAGATTGTGGTAAGCTCTCAGCAATGGTACACCCAGCCGACAGATCAAGCATAAATTACCCCTAAAATGGCATTAAAAATACCAGTTATAGTACACTTTCTCTAGTTCGCCCTACATTGCAGGCAGATTGTTGAATGACATTTGATGAAGACTTTTACAATGTCTTTTGTTTGTCATTAGGTAAAGCGTTCATTGTTATTATTCATATATCATCATGTGCTTGAGACAAATCTGATAATTAACAAGAGGGAAGGACAATCATCATTTTTTGGGCGATTCATCAAACTTCAATGATTATTGTTTCATCGCATGTATCTGATTGTCAAGTGTGCGAACTATCATAGGGCGGATGAGGAAGTGGGCCGATTAAAAAGAGGCGAACTTTTGAATGTGCACAGTATCCGACACGATTTAAGCATAATTATGTCATAGTCATACGTTTCCACTGTGTTAATGAGTTTTTTTTTTTTAATTAAAAGACATAGATTTGTTTTATGTATGTCTTCTAATGAATAGTTCAAATGTATATTGTTCTATTTGGTTTGAGGACTTCATCCCAAATCAGTTTGATTGTTCGCATCAGGCTGGTGTCAGTGCTCGTTCGTCTACGACTTGGTCGTACGGCTTTTCTAATTTTTGTTTGCGATTTAACATACAAAGTCGGATGACAGTTTTGGTTGTACGACTGAAATCAAACAATTTTGATTTTGTTCGTCCGACCAAATCGAGCACTGACACCAGCTTCACCAACGCAAGAGGATTCGCGTTTCGTCGCCTGTTTTTGCATGTCGGGTACACCAATCACACCTTTATTTGTTATATTTTGTGTACCTTGAGCATATATCAACCTTTATTAAAACGTCAAAGCAACGACAATTAATTTCTTGTTTGTCATTCTGTCGGTTTCTTCGGCATCCACGGAACGCGAATTTTGTAAACTTTCTTTGATCAGTAGTAATTGTACACATTCTGCCTCACCATGGAAACTTTGATGGGAATTCGTGGTCCAGATTTCGTGATGCTGGCTGCCGATTGCACTCACGCCCATTCCATCATGGTCCTGAAGGACGGTAAGTACAGCGCCAGTCACAACAACACAAAACAGATCCGCTCGTCATCATGCTTAACCTCATTGAAAATGCTATTTTTCCTCTCTGGTTTGCAGATGAGGACAAAATCCTGAAGGTGTCGGATAATCTGATGCTAGCCACCATGGGTGAACCTGGCGATCGTGTGCAGTTCACCGAGTACATCAGCAAAAACATTCTCCTATACCGAATGCGCAACGGGTACGAACTGGGACCGAAAGCGGCAGCACACTTCACGCGCCGCAATCTGGCCGACTATCTGCGCTCCCGTACCCCGTACCACGTTAACCTGCTGGTCGGTGGCTACGACGAGGTGGACGGTCCACAGCTCCACTACATCGACTATCTGGCCAACTCGCTGCCGGTGAAACACGGGGCCCACGGGTACGGTGGCATGTTCGTGAACAGTATCTTCGACCGGTACCATCATGACAAAATCACACAGAAGGAAGCGTATGAAATTTTCCGCAAGGGTGTGACGGAGATTCACAAGCGTTTGATTTTGAATCTGCCCAACTTTAAGGTGGCCGTGATAGATAAGGATGGTGTGAAGTATCTGGACGACATTACGCCTGATTCGCTGAAGCAGGCTTCCGCTGCCTAGGCGAATGTAACAACAACGTACTATTGTCTTGCGTTCATTATTGGGGAAGGATTATTTGTCATGTATTCGGAATAAAACCGATCGATATAAAACTGAACAATACGATTTGTTTGCCCGATGATGCTCAATGTTAGAGTAATATTCATAAAAAAAAGACTCATCAATGGATTTGTAACATTCACATTCTTTCGTCACAACAACGACAGCAAAAACAGCTAATCTTTCATAAAGTATTCTGGAGAGATTAAAATACTTTATTGGAATCGCACATGGACAGCATCTCCCAGTTGTGCTGTCTGTAAACCGGTTCCCAATATTTGGAACATATTTGTCTGTTTTGCTACCCATGACATCCTCGAAACTGCACCGTGGATGCACTTGCATTCTTATGCTGCACACTCATATTTGCGTTCTCTACCCTAAACCGCTGTATCAAAATTTGCCTATAGTTTTCCCTTTACTCCTAGCACAGCTTCACTTTGTCGGAAGTTGCAATTATCTCTCTGGATTGCAGCGGATTCTTTTCAAATTCGAAGGTTCCTCTCTCTTCAGTCAAATTATATTTATAAAGATTTGATCAGTCAATCAGCTTTCCATTCCGGTTACTTGTGTGTCGTGGGAGATTTTCTTACTGTTTTCTGTAGAATTTAAAAAAAAATCAAAGCGGTTCACCGCAAACTAACACGTGTTTTCGATAAGTAACTTAATAGGTTTGTGCTTGCGGACGATTTATTGTTATTGCACGAACGACTTGCGCTGGCGCTCTGGTAGTATGGATCAAAATGTCAGTATCGCAAAATCGGCAGTAGATCGATACGTGTGGCAAAAAAAAAGTTAAATACCGATATCATAATTTACACCATCCTACCGATAGGGCTAGCTCAAGAGGTTAATGAACGATCATCACGAAAGCTTCACCGGAATCGATATTGTGTAGGGGGTTACGCGATCTTAAATTCTCACATTTGCACTATAACAAGGATACTTAAAGCATCTAAACAAGGTCACACAATTTATCAGATGAGGAGAAAGAAATAGAGAAAAAGGTGGAAGAAGGTGCCCAACTGCTGCCTGGATTGAGATCGGATTTACTTGGCCTTTTTCGCTTCCTTCTTTTTCGTTTCCTTTTTCGCCGGAGCGGTAGACTTTTCCTCACTATCGTTAGTGTTTTTCGATTTTGCTTTTTCGTTAGTATTTTTCGCTGCCTTTGGTTTCTCCTCGGGATGGTCTTCGTATCTGTAAAAAAAAAACAGTCGACATTTTAATTTACATTACAGACTCATACAGTTTCGCGGTACTTACGCTAACAGCTTTTTTAGATCTCCCTTAAGCACCGCGAGCAGCAGTGGCGTGCCTAAGCAGGCCGGCACCAGGTACAGCAGGGCGGGCTGTGCATGTTTGAACACGTGCATCACGAATATCGTCGCGAGCAGACCGATAAAGTACGCGATAAATGTAGCGTAGAAGTAGGTCTTGCTTTTGCGCTTCAAACTGTTGTCGAAGCGTAGCAGTAACGCGATAAAGATACCGGGAATGACGATATCGCCCAGTCCGAGCACGGCAAAGTTAGACGCGGACAGTCCGTTTGTCATCAAATCCTGCGGGAACACGATCTTGATAGGCGCTTCGAAAGATTTTGCCACCGTCACCATCACGTTAGTGCCAAACACCCAGAAGATGTCATACACAAACAGTCCGCAAAGCAGAATGCAGCCGGTAGCGATATTGTTCAGATGTAGCAGTTCCACCCCATTAACGGCAAACGACAGGCCGAGCAAATTGTTGGCGATCCAGTGCTTCTGAATCAGGTACCACACGCTAATGACCAGTGCCACGATGAAGCACACCACGTCGTGCGTCGTGAAACGGTAATCGATGAGATATTTCTTTTCTTTGCTCTTCTTTTCCCCACCTTCCGGCGGTCCCTGTATGAAAGACAGGTGGTACGGGATCTTGGGAATCGAGGCCGGTATCAGTGAGCTAATTACCGGGCTGAGCAGATGGGACAGGGCCATCACACCGAGGAAGAAAAAGTACCCCGTCAGCAGGTAGTTGATGTTTTCCTTCGAGAAAATCTTGAAGAACATGTACAACCCGAACAGTGCGCAAGAGGCCATAATCGGGAACATCATTGCGTCCTTGGACGACATCGTGTCCGGCTTTTCGCCCGTCTTGGCAAACGCTGTCGACTGCTCCTTGTGGTGCTTGACCGAACGTATCGAGCCGAAGAAGATGGGCAGCAGGGCCATTACGACCAGCGTGCCATATGCTAGAGCCATACCCTCTGGTGTCGAGGGTATTTTTCCGGTTGCGTTCGTGGCGCCTCCATCCTCGCCCTCCGTTACGGTGGCGGTCAGATTCTCCTGGATCTGTGCGATCACTTCCTCCACAACCTCAGCCATGGCGTTCTGTGCTGCTGTTCGTTTATGGTTTTAGATTTGTGTCCTTTGTCAGAAACCGACACACTTTGTGCGAAACACCAACTCTCTACGCTACTACCCTTCTACGTAACTTCTAATCACGGTTCACACGAGAGTGACACGTATTGCGGTTTTCGGGCACTATTTGCACCAACGCGACGGAAGAACATTCAAACACAAACACACTTTGGCACGCGTATCAGCAACACCAGATAAACAAACAAAATGCTGAAACGGGATCCCCAGTTCCAGGAGAAGTGTGGTGAAAAATATAATACAATTACTATGCGCCACTACCGTATGAACGCTGCCACCGAAAAGTGTGCCCCGTGTACCGCGCTTTCGTTTTCTGAGCGGTGAAGAAAGGCCACCTCACTGTGCTGCTTTTTCTACGCGTACGCAAAAGTTGTTTTCTCCCGCTGGCATAAACTGAATGCGTGTCAAATAGCAGTCAGTGGGCCAAGGTATAGAGAGACATGGTAGGAGCATGCGTAAATAGATTGGTGTTTTAATTTATATTTTACAAAAGGGATTTTGTACCATTTGTTGAACATGTATTTTCTTGTTTTTGAAGAAAACAAAATTTTGTGGTGGATATTGATTGTAAAACATCCTTAACATTACTGCAAAATACACAAAAGTTTAAAAGTATAACAGTTTCGCAGGATGGTCGACCATTGTGTATGAGCCACATCATGAGATGTTTGCTATGCAACTTGGCATTGAACCAAAAACTGTACCACACGAATATTTGGTACTTGAAGCAGTCGTTTTGATTTTAATATCAATGGTTTAAAATTTGAAAACGACGCAACACTGAAATGTAAAAACTGATTGTGTTTATTAAAATCAAAAAAGTTATCAACTGTGGTTAAACAAACGTTATTGGATCGCTAAAACCCGCAGCAAATTGTCCTCATTAGCGCAGTGCGCCATGTTGTTTTCACTTTTTTGCCACTGCTTTAGTGTACCGATTGCCAAACTCCAGCATGCACGCACGCAGCCCCTGCTGGCACAGATGATAGTCCCGGTACGGTGGCACCAACACCTCGCTCATCGTTTCCATCATTTCGACGTACTTTCGCAGTGCCGCTTCATACTCCCCGGTCGAATGTAACCGGGTAGCAGTCTTGAACAGCATATCCGTATCCTGGAGCGATTTCAATCCCTTCATAATGTTCGTATGTTCACCACACTCCGTACACTTGACCATGAAATCGTTCACCGCGGCCGGTATGATCAGTACGTTCGAGCATATCTTGCCTCCATCGCACCGGAACCGTATCACGCCCGGATCCATCTCCGTAAAGAGTGGCCAGTTTTCCACGCACGGAACACACTGGCAGGTGAACCGGTACTGGTTAAGCAATGTATCGCGTCGCTCGTCACGCCGTACCTGCGTAAACAGTGGACCATAGTTTTCCGCCACCATCGAGTCGGCTGGTATGTTTTTAACTGTACGCACACACACCTGATTGCCCCGATAGTAACGAGTAACGCCTGGGTCGCACGAGTGATTGAACAGTGCCAGCGTCGGATACAGACCACCACCGATGAACGTCGATTTCCCAATATCTTCCACCGTGTCGCGTATCATTTCCGACACCTCGTGAGCATTAAACTGGAGCAGCTGCAGATTGTGCACCAGCAGACCGCCGATGTAGTTCTGCTCCTGCGGACAGGCTCGATACCCACCCAAGGTAAGACAGGCATTCAGCAGCGTTGCCATTAGCGTGCGCTGGAAGAAATCCTCCGGCGAACGGGTTGACTCGTGGGTGACCAGTTTGTACACCTTGCGATAATCATCGACCGGCAAACTGCGGGGAAACGAACCAATAAGTGTGAGAAGAAGTTTGAGGAAGTTACGAAACGATCTCGAGAAAAGAATCGACCATAAATTGCCCACATGGAAAAGGTTACTTACTTATCGATCTGCTCATTAGTCAGCCCGGCCAGTTCCGGCTTGAGTTTCATGAAGTATTCCTCCGACTTTTGCGTGATCATTCGCAGTGCCATGTGACACGTGATGGATGCGCCGGAGCCCCACAGTATAGGTAGGAAGCCACACTCATACCGGTGATAGGTAGCGTTAGCCTTTGCCTCACACTCGTCCGAACAGAACACGACGTCAGCACAGAGCGGACAGGCGATCGGTACCGAGACGCGCTTGAAGCAATGAGTACAGTGATCCAAGCTGTAGTCCTCCAGCAGTACCGAGACATGCGGGCGCTCCAGCAGCAGAATCGTGTTCGGTTTCAGATCCGTGTTGGTGCGAGCGAAACGACCCTCGTCCGATGTTTCATCGAACCAGAGTGCCTTCTCCAGGAAATTATCCGGGACTTTGGTCCGTTGACCAGCATCTTGTTGGTTTGCTTTGGAGGAGCTTTTCTTTTTGTTCTTCCTTTCTAGTTCGATGTTTTTGGGCAACAGATTGATCATAATCTGTGCATCACATTCCAGCTTTTGCCTGCGCTCCAGTGGGAGATTGGCATCGTCCAGCGCCGTTACCGTTGCCCTGGGAAGGGAACATAGGAAATTTAAACATTAGGAAGAAGGGGAGTACTCTTCTCATGGGTACCTGAAACACTCTAATGCCGCTTCGTAATCCTTCTTTGCCAGGAAGCAACGGGCCTTCCGTTCCGTTAGCTTGTACATCATCTGGTTGGGATACTGGTGTGCCAGGGCGCGCTGAATGTCTCTTAGGGCGAGGTCATATTTTTCCAAATGATACAAAGCGGCACTCCGGTTGGCCAGTATTATAGATTTCTCTTGCACTGAAGGGTATTGGAATAGATAATGTGGGAAATGGCATAATTACAATGATCAATTTAATTTAATGCATTGAAGTGGATTTTGGGCTGTCTTAGTCAGAAGAGGCGAGTTCGGCTCATATACTAAAAGTTTCTATAGGCATTAATAATCAACAACGATTCCACGATTCCGAATGGTTCCGACGGTTGGGCACGATTTTAAACGGTTCCAGGTGGAGCAGGCAATTTAATTTCTCCGGAGTTGGAATCGGAATCACTCTAGCCGGATCTGGACTGGAATCGTAGGTGCGCTTAAGAGAACTCTGCACTCATTATTTACTGACACACCGGCCACTGTCCTCATTTTCACTTTTCAAAAGTTCAACCAAACAACGCCCTGGTGTCATTGCTCCTTATTTCTAATTCTTCACTTAGTTCTGCAACTAGGTCACTAAGAAGAGAGAAAACACACCATTGCTCCCAAATATAGCCACACCGATCGCAATGAGGTTAGGGTGCACCGGTCCCGCATTTTCCTCTTGCGATACGGCACTGCAAAACATACCATTTTCCTTCGGCGTGGACACGTAACACTTGTTGTAGAATACGAGCGCATCATTCCACCGTTCCGCCTGGAACGCCTTGTTGCCCAACGTTTTCAGTGCGGTTGCCTGCTCCATGCCCTTCCCATTGTACTCCCGCTTTAGCTGCAGCTCGTCCACAATCGACCGTAATCCGTTGACAAACCGGAACCGCTCTTCATTGCTGGTCAGCTGGGCAAACTTGTTAAACTCATTATCGTCCAGCGTTTTCCGCACCCCCTCGCAGTATCTCGGAAATGTGCCATCCTTGTGATAGATCTCCATCGCCTTCTCTGATCTCCGGCGAGATGGAAATGAACTAAAAATTTGCTTTTTCTTGCAGCAAAGATGGCCACGAGACACAGTGGTGTGATGGTTGTTCCCCGTTCCCGAAACTAAATCTCACTAAACGTTTTTACCGAACATGTGGTCACATCGCTCTCACTTTTTCTCAACTCGTGCTTTCGGGTTTTCGTATATATTTTTAGATCGCATACTCGTGCATACAGCTTCCCAGTGGATCGGATTCCCGCACGAACGGTAGTTTGTGGCCGCGTGCAACATCAGAAGCATCCAACGTGATGTACACCGGTTCGCCGCCGATTGTTTCGGATGGATTTGTTGTTTGTTTACAAAAGCAGAAAATCCTAATCTTCCCGGTAGGTGCGCATGCGTTCTTAATGGAACCGACCGGTTTTATTTACGCAACTACGAAAAAAAACAACAAGCGAACAAGACGGAAGTGTGCGAGCGTGATCAATTTCAATCACGTTCCGGTAGCTGCGGCAGGTTCAACAGGTAACCCATGACAACGCGTCTTTGGAATCAATGTAAACAACAATATTAAACTGCGTGCTTGTTTCTGGTCCGTTTTCCTTTTTTTGTTTTGTTGCAGCTTCCTCGTCTACTTTTCGCTGCTGGGACAGGATACGTAACAGCTGCCAAGATCGAGACAGCAGCGGCGCATGCCCTGCTGGCACATGTGATAGTCACGGTACGGTGGTATCAGCACCTCATCCATGATCATCATAATCGCCGCATACTTGGCCATCGCCTGCTCGTACATTCCCATCTGATAGAGATGGTTTGCCTCGTTAAATCGACTGATCATGTTTGCTTCCTAGTAAAAAAAATTACCAAAAGCCATTTGTTTGCAACAAGGTCATAGCAACGCGGGTGATAGGACGGCTCACTCACCCGCAGTATTCTGATGCGTTCACCCACGTCCACAATGTGTCCGCAGGCCTTACACCGTACACCCTGGCTGCTTGAGTGTAGATCGTACAGTACCGGCTCTTGGCATGGCGGCGCTCCTGTACATCGGAACCGTATCACTGAGTGGTTCATGTTCGCACACATTGGCCAGTCCGCTTCACAAGCCTGACAGCCACACTCGAACATGTAATTGGAGGCCAACGATTGGCGACGCTCCGAGCGGGTCATTCGCGTGTAAAGCGGTCCATAGTTTTCCGCGATTATCACACCGGCAGCGATGTTTTTAATCGTCCGAACGTGCACCGTCGTACCGGTAAAGTACCTGGCAACGAACGAAAGGAGTCGAACCAATTTTCACACCACGCAACGAAAAAAAAAAAGGAAGAAGCTTAGTCACCACATTACCGTAAAATGCCGGGATCGCAGGAGTGATTGAAGAGAGCCAGCATCGGGTAGAGACCGGCCCCGATGGCGACAGACACTGCCGGCTCGTTTGAATGCTTGCGCTGTACCTCTGAAACGTCGTGCGCATTGTAGTTGACCACTTGCAAGTTGTGCAGCAGAAGATATCCTAGAAAGCTGAATGGCATAGCATGGTGAGTGTATTCTGTGGGACTTTTATGCTTGAATGTTGTCATACTTATTTTCCTCCACTACTCCATTGTAGTTGCCCATCCGGAGGACGGAGTTCAACATGGTTGCCATCAGTGTCCAAACGAGATTATCCTCTGGCGAACGCTTATCAGAGTGTGTGACCAGGTTGAATATTTTCCGGTAATCATCATCTGGAAGTCTGTGCAGAACAATATCTCAATAGTAAACCGGTAAGTAGTAAAATTACTTTCCCTACTTATCTGTAACGCTAGTCGTCAGTTCCGGCAATTCATGCCGGATCTCCTCAAAATAAGAATACGGCTTCTGCGTTATTATTCGAAGTGCCAGCAAGCTTACAATCGTTGCACCGGAGTTCCACAATGAACTCAAATATCCACACTCGTACCGATGGTAACCCTGGCAACCATTTTTTTCACAACGCCCAGAGCAGAACACCACGTCTGTACAGTGCGGGCAGCAGTACAACACCTCGATTCGTTCGAAACAATCGCTACAGTGCGTTCCACTGTACTCCTGCAGCAGTGCAGCGGCGTGTGGTTTTTCCTTCAAAATCGTCTGATTCGGCCGGAGATTGGTTTTGGCTTTCGCAAATCGACCTTCCGTCTCGCTGCTATCATACAATATACCGCCGTCCAGGTGCGACTGAAACGGTCTCGTTCCTTTGGGCGGTTCCAGGTACTTTTGGACGTTTTTGTACTGGTAATACAAGGCATCGGTGAGCTTTTTCAGTTCCTCCAGCTTTTCCTCGGGCTGGTCGGACCCTAGTAAAGTGGAACGATGCTGCAGATAGTACACCGTTTTGTCTAAACATTCGACGGCGGATTTAAAGTCTTTCTTGGTTTGAAAGATACGCGCCTTGCGTTCCCAGAGCGTCGCCAGCTGGTCTGACGGGTAGCCGTAGCCGATTGCACGATCGATATCCTCTAGCGATTGATCGAGTTTGGTGAGTTGAAGCAGCACTAGGGATCTATTGTCCAGTAGGAGTGCTTTTTCGTGTGCTGAAAATGGTGGATGTTGGAGGGATTGTTAGGTTAATGTATTGATAGTGGAAACAAACGGTCATTAAACTTGGGTTCTAGAGGCGTTAATGGATTTATGTGTTTATAAGTTTTGCATAGCTATAAAATACGTGCAAAGTTTCCCTATTAACCTAATCTTAATTTTGTTTTAAACCGTATACTCGTTGCTGTATCACCCACACTATTTTATGACACCATAAATTCGTAAATCCAAATATTCACACACTAACGCCAACACGTGCCATCAGACTTCTTCGCGACTTTATTACTTACAATTTTCTTCCGGCAAAAGCAAATAAGCTCGATTGTAGCACTTCAACGCGGCCGTCCACTCCTCGTCCCGCATTAACCGATCACCGTCACTCTTGTGTTTGAGCGCTTGTTCCAATCGTTTCCCTTTATCCGATGACTGCTCGAGGGGTAATTCATTCACGACGCGCCATTTCAGCTCGTTCACAAACGCAAAGCGCTCCAGATCCGTCGCAAGTGCCGCAAACTGTTCAAACTCTTTCGCCGTCAGCGTGCGGCGAAACTTTTTCGCGTACTTGTGAAAGTATCCGGCCTCGCTGCTGACTTCCATCTGTTCCGGGGGTGGTGCTTGGGACGGAATATGCTTTGATAACCTGTGACAGGGATGAAAGCCAACAGATGAATGAATGAAATGATCGTGTACATGTTGATGGTGCATTTGGGCCAGCGTTCCCAAAATTTCTTTGTTTTAATAATAGTAACAAGCGTAACTTTCTGTTGCGCGCCCTGTAACGTCTTGATCCCTTTGCGCAACTTTGACATAACGCATCCGAGTGCGCAATGGTGCGCGGATGGTGTACTGCGCATGATCGTACGCAATGTTTGTGTTCATTATTAATAGCGGGTGGACATGAGGGTTTTAAATGATCCGTTTGCTAGTGCATTCATTCATGCGCTAAGAAAAATCGTGCTATTTAATTTGTAATAAAATTAACCATTCTAGCGGAATGGTATTTTTAATTGTTTTGAAGCGAATCTTCTCCCTGTTTTAAATACCGAATTAATAAACTTCACTTTCTTTACATGTGTTCACCGCGATCAGTATCTGAAAACCATGGCCACTTGAATCCACGGTAGAATAAGCCATTGCCTGTTAACCCGATCAAATTGAAATGCTTTTTTATTCCCAATCGAATGTCACTCATTTCTCACCCAATTACCCACCAACAATGAACTGGAAATGATTGAAAAAAAAACAAGCCCGATATCCCAGAATGGGAGGATGTTTACACTCATAATACACCAGTATTTCCACTGCTCTCGATCACTCCGCTCCATTCACTTTACGTATAAGATGTATAAGATGATGGCTTTAAGGTCGCCAACAGTTGTCGTTGTTTTTGGTTGGTCTCTCGAACGTTCTCGCCGCACCTGGTTCCTACGAAACTTTCTACGTGTGCGCCACGTTACGCCGTGTAAAGTTAGTGATTGTGGGTTAGTTTATGTCTGTGTGAGGATGTGGATTTTTGGCAC
Source organism: Anopheles christyi (assembly GCA_000349165.1). Classification (NCBI taxonomy): domain Eukaryota; kingdom Metazoa; phylum Arthropoda; class Insecta; order Diptera; family Culicidae; genus Anopheles; species Anopheles christyi. The sequence continues at coordinate 3,235 of KB678746.1, read as the reverse complement.
ACATTTAATTTCGATATTTAAATTTCCGCCAGTTGGCTGCAAGTGAGGATTTTTGGGGTGTGTGGGAAGCAGTGATATTTCTAGCCCAGTAACAGTTCGCACCATAAATTTTGGCGGACTCTCCCTACCGTATCTGGATCGTGATCTTGCGTCATGTAGTAAATGTGTCTTTCTCGTGGAAATCGCCACACCGGTTGAAAGTGAGCAATAGATTCACACGGTGGTTGTTTAGGAAATGAGGGAATCCCCCTGAAAGGATGCTTCAAGCATTCGAGCGAGATGGTTGCAATTTTGAAAAATCAATATTACCATTGCGTAGGATTACCTGGAGTTTTTTAATGGTTTGAATAAGTATCACAGAGCGTTTACTCATACTCTTATACATAAAATAGTCCTTTTTCAAAAGTAATATTGCCTTACAACCAACAAAGTTAAGGTTTTGATCAGAAATTTTTCTAGAGATCCGATGGTATGACAATAATACTCGTGATATGATTAATATAATAAATGAACAAAATGCTGCTTTAATAATAGTTAGCAAAAATCACTGTAGAACAGAGAGGAACATTGAATGAAATATACTCCATGAAAATTGTAGCAATTTTTTACCTTATTTGAGCATGAATGAGTATCATCAACAAGGATTACCCGAATCTGAACCCTTCAAAAACCCCATGTAATTTTGCATAATAACATTACAATTTAATCCAATGATTTATTAAAATATTTCCTTTTTATCGTTTAAATAATCATCAAAGATTATCTCTAAAATGGCTTACTGTATGCTTATGTTTGCAGAACTGATTTGACTCAGACCAACCAATATGCCATGCAAATGGGGCGGTAAAACACAATCGATCGAATCGAAAGCAACACAATGACTGTAGCTGAGTCAACCGTTTGCTACAACCACCGACATTCACCCACTGGTCAAGATGTGCTGACCTTGCCGGAGGATGCACCGATCGTGTGCGTCATGCACCTACGATCGATTTTATGCCGCGCGACATTAACTTGAGGATATCAACGAACAACAAAGAAAAAGAAAATGAATGGTAGTAAAACGAAGAATGGATGTAAAACAATCACACGCATGGTCATGGCCGATCGGTTCGCTATAAGCTCGGGACCCAAAAAAAACCCTCGATGCTCGATTCATCAATTTTATCTGATTCAGTTAATCGCGTTTATCATACACACTTCCAAGCCTACTTTGGCAGCACCCACACACATTGTGTCGCTCGCACATGATCAAGCTACGTTGCAAGGAAGATGCATGATCGTGGGCGAATGTGATGTGTTCGGTTGATGGAATACATGTCGATCGATTGTAGCAATGATCGAGCAAAGCAACCGACCCCAGCAGGGGTGGATAATATTGATGAGTTTGCGAGCCGGGTGCGGGGGACCCAGCAGCAGCACTTGGGAGATAATTACACTTGAAATTTGCCAAGACGATCCTTTTAGTGCCACAGGTGTGCCATTGAGCTTGTGTCCGCGAGCTGAAGATGGCATTGAGACGACACTCTGGCCAAGTGCCATTATTCTCATCGGTTGTTTTCGTAACCCTTCTCCTTTTTCTTTCTATTTTGATTTTATTTGTTTTGCCGATGGTGTAGGTGGTCTCTTTTCATGACACCCGTCAATAAATGTGAACATTTTGCGCATATTATCCGTCTGTCAAAAGAGTTGAGTTGGTTTTTGGCACAGAAAAGAAAAGAGGTTCGACACAAAAGCATAGAAATTCATACCATCGCACCCATCGAGTGAAGCTCGATAGAAGAATGGCGAGGGTCTTCTGGAATAATGAGAAGTGATAGTTTTGCGTAATCGTTCGCTTGTCCAATCATGTTGCTGTGGTGTCTCTTGAGGCAAACATTCCTGACCCGACCTTAATATGCATCATTATGGACAAGACGGGAGTCAAGTTTTGTTGGAAGTTTTATGTACAAGCTTCCCATAATGTCCGTCGAGGGGTAGCAAATCAATAATATTTACTATTTCTATCGACATGTTTATAATGTCATGTTGTAATGAATGTTTATGATGGGCAAAGGTAGAAAGTATGTCGAGTATGGCCAACATAGATTATGGCATGTCATGTTTGTAAATTATCGTTTTTCTAGTATCGTCTTTCTTTGCCTGATTTGGCAATCTTCTTCAAAATGCATGTTCAAGAATTCAGCTCGTGGAATAACGTAGTAATAAAAAAATTAATTTCGAAGTAATTGTTCTAAGTTTTTGTGCTTGAAATCATGAGTAATAAAGTGTTGATTTCTCTTACTTACCTTTCCTGTAGGATATACAATGCATATTTGCTTTCTTTCACCGAACAAAAAAAAAGTAACTAAACCCCATTCGTACTGTATAACATTACACTTTATTTGTTTAAAGATCTCTTCTCTTCTTCTCGTCTTGCCGCAACAATAATGTTTTGGTAAATTCCGATGTATATGATACATAAATAGAACTTACGGAGTAAATCGGATCGTCTCTAATCGATAGATCGATGTCCGCGGACATGATATACATATATTGGTTGGTGCGTTACAGATTTTCATCGTGTTGACAGAGTGGGGTGCTTGTTTTGTTCGAATTTTGTGTCATATTTTTTGTTGTTTCGTATGCTATCAAAGCAACTGTCCTTTGATTTACTGAATTTACTGTCAATTACCGATGCACTCGCGTGCATCGCATCGAAAAACGAAATCATGCTATCATGTCCACCGGGCGCTACCTATTCTATGCGCAAACACACTGACGACGACGTGTTTGTTGCACAGCATGCAAAGCACCCGCACGCTCGCTTGCTCTATCGTTCTTGCCCTAACCCTTTTATTTTTCTTCTTCTCCTAATTATAGCTGTGAAGTTTTTCGTTTAAATAATACATAATATGCGATAAGAATCTTACAGAGAAAAACGCAATGTTGTGCCTGTGTGCGTATTACTGTCTAAAGGTTCAACAAACAGTAACGTCGATGAAAAAAAACAATAAAATAAAAAAAAAAAAAAAAAAAGGGGGGGGGGGGGGGGGGGGGGGGGGGAATTAAATCATAACCTTGACCAAACAGGTGACGGTTTACTAAACGATTGCTATCTTCCCGCCAACAGCACGCTCTTTGCTGGTGTCTTGCTGATGCAACTGTTCAAACGTGTGGTAGTGTTTTAAGTGTATAAGGGTCTCGCACATAAAAAAAAAAAAAACATCCCAAATAAAACTATTCAAACATAATA
>KB678735.1:0-18195 GCA_000349165.1 Anopheles christyi | reverse complement strand
TTAAGAAGTTACTGTACTTGGGGCAAGGGAGAGATAAAACAAAAAAATGAGTAGACACAAAAACTGCATTCAATAGGCTCCCCTCGCAACATAACCGTGATATGGGGTGCATTTAAACAAAAAAAAAAGGAAAATGCACTTGCAATTATGAGAGAAAGGGTCACGCGCTCTCCTTACCCCTACCCCCTTACCAGTCCCTGCAAGCAAACCATTTAGGGGTTGAAAGTTGATGCACAAACCCTTGTGCTTGTGGAAGAGCAGGCCATGTGAGCGTTTGTTCGTATCCATCATCAACCGCCACACAACCACCACCAGCATCATCGTCATCATCGTCACCGTCATGCACACAAAACTCCAACGCCAACGCTTCACGGTGATGTTCCGATGCGATGCGACGGTGGCAACATACTTCCAGAGAGCATATTTAATGTGATTTCTGGTGCAGCACACTCAACCACTCACACACATTCATACGTGTCGCATGCATACATACGCACACACACCTAGGAACGGGCGCGTGTGTTCTGTGATGCTATGATGATATTTAATATCGGAAAAGGTTAAGCCAGGTTTAATTGTAAGTTCAATTCGCTGGCAAAGAGTGCATTTTTTCAGCGATCTGAGTAAGGTAGAAACAAATGCATAAGAATGTTTTTGCTTTAAAACTGATTTAAAATAAAATTTGGGAAAATAAAGTAAGGTTTTCCAAAACGATCCGCAAAACGATGCTCGACTTTAGATAGAGCATACTTTTTGTATCGTGTTGACACGCACCCAAAAAAAGTCATACCCGTGTATGCAACCCGGTACTGATGCTGTATTGATATAGAACCCGAACAAGGTGGTGGTGGACAACATTGCTAGTGGGAGGGACGGGCAGGGTGAAAAATACCATCAATAAGCCGCATCTATGATGATGGTGGACCTTTTCTCAGAAACGGTACGCACACACACACACACACACACGCACATACACGTTCATGTGCAGTTCGACTTCTCTCCGTCTCTCTCTCTCTCTCTCTTTCTCTCTCACGCTCCTGTGCGTTTCTCTTACGTCGGTTGTCAAGGTATTAGAGAGAGAGGCCCCGTGTACCGTCGAAATTGCTGGAACAAAAAAATTAAACACCATCCCATTGACATTCATCGTGTGAAGTGCGGTTTTGAAAATGCTTGTTTGGTTAATCGCATTCGAACATGCACAGAAATAGATATAAATCGTGCCTATTGTCACAGATTGAAAACTGTACTACTCCCTGAAGCGGCTTCACCCTTTTCAAATGATTTTTCACCAATACTTTCAAGTTTTTGGGGATGATTTTTTGGGGGATATTCATTCCACCCTACCTAACACTACCACAACCGCTTCACAAACACAGACCGGCGGTGCGTGCGTATCACTGACGGAGCACTAAACTTTTTTGGGATTAAAATTATCTTCCGGTTGCAAATGCAAACGAGACACGGGACGGGTGTATGTATGTGTGTGTGCGCGCGTGTGTGGAGGAAGGGAACCCAAGCGGCGGGTATTGGAGACACACAGAACCAGAATCAGTGCACTTCTCTTTCACTAGGCGATAGCACCCACACGCACAATTCATCTGCGGCACACACCACCGTACACCAGACTAACCAACACACATACACACACAGTCTGCCACCCTTTCTCGCCTGTTTCACAGAAAAGACACCGAAAAAGGTGAAGAGTACGGTAAGAATTTACGGTCTCCTCCCTCACGTTCGATGCGGCGGCGTGTTCGTGTTTTCGGGGGGAGGCTGCTGCTGTAGGGAGTTTGGCTATTGCATAGGGTTTGCTTTTTTCACGCACATTTGCCCATACCAACAGCACAAACAGTTTGCAATAATGATACTGATGTTCACGATGCACTCACGGTTAAAACTAACGCTGACGGAAAAACACAACGCAACGTAAAACGGCTCGATAGAGACACACACACGAAAAAGGCGAGCGGGACCAGAACGTTGTCGCTTTTTTTCGCTCAAGTGCGTGCAGAGCAGGTTGGCTCGTGAGGAGACAGTTTTGACAGCCAGAGACCATTCAGCAGTAAGGAACGCAAGTCAGTTTGACACTCGATGAGATCGGTTTTCCCATATAGCAAATTTGCAAAAAAATTGCTGAAACTCATTTGACTTTAAATTTGCATGCAGCAATCGTGTTCAAGATTGCTTTTGTAAATCTTGCTCAAGCAAGATTTGTAAAAGCTCTGTCTTTACAACTTTACTAGAAGGGCAGGTACAATTTTCCTAAAGACCTTACTTTTCATTCGGAAAAGCAAAACGGCATAGAGTAAGAAAAGGCAGAAGGGATCTGGTGTTAATACTCAATACTCATTTTATTATTTTAGATACGTATATAACAAGGATATTAACGCTTTATTGGTTAGAAAACTGATGAAACTTAATGCTATTAAAACACACCAATATGTAATGTGATATCTGTTGATCAATTTCCCTTTCAGTCTTGTAAGATTAATCTTTCTTTGATGATTGGGATTCATTTAGGACATTTGTGGCATTTGAAATGAATCGATTGTTTACTATTTCTTGATAGAAATTGAATTGATGATTGTCGTAACTTCTACTTAAAACATATTGTATTTACTTGGCATTTTCGTTTTGACATCATCCTTTTGCTCAAATATTTTTAGAAAATGGTTTGGATAAATTTAAGGTGGCGGTTTAAGGTTTAAGGGGGGGTGGCGTGAACAAACGACTTTTTTATAATGTTGTGGAATTTGTCGATACTTTAACCATTGTTTATTGTGTCAGTAGTCCTAAAAATATTGCAAACCTTGTGAAATGAATGCTAATAACTAAACTAAAATCGTAAACGAATAAACGCTCGGACACGATAAGAATTTTCCTCATTCTTTCACAACAACCAAAAATATTCGCCGTATTTGCTCACTAACCCTGCCCTAACATCAACGCTGTCAAGCATTTAAATCCCACCAAAAATTCAAAACAACTTTTCGCGCAATTCCCCACTGGCCCCGCTACAACGGGGTACGTGAAAGTTCGTGTACGATCCAACATTTAAATGAACGAAATATACTCTCAGGCAAAGCGGCGCCGCCACACTCCGGCTGGTAACGAACGTGGCCACAATGAGAATGAGGAAGACGATTTCTTTGGCAGCCAATTTTCTGTACCGGCTTCGCAAGCCGCCAGCCAGCGACGATACCTTTCCCAACGCAGCAACCTTCAGCGCTCACAGGTAGTCAAACCGGGTCGCCGGCCCCCAACGAACTACTACGAAAGTGTGCTTTTCATGGCTGGCCTTAGCCTGGACGAACCGGGCGGTGTGGTGGTGCTCAAGTGTGAACCGATCGTGTTTATGCACAAGCTCAAGAGCGTTCTGCGTACGAACGCCGACTATCCGACGAATGTGGATCGATTCCTGGCCGGTATCGAGACAACGACGAAGGATCGCACCAACTTCCTTAAGCTACTGGAATGCTGCCAGGTGGTACCGAATGCAGCTACGTTCGATGACGGTACGATGCAACCGGTGCGCAAACCGGTACAGGAAAGCCTGATGAAGATGTTCCTGCTGGTGGACTTTCTGCAGCTGAAGCTGATTGAACTGCTGTTTGCGTACTTGATGAAGGAGCTCGGTACGATTGCCTCACCGGATGGGGAAGGTGCTGAAGATTCCATCGTTGGGTTCGTTCTGTCACAGCTGAAGTTCATAGATCACGTGCAGAACGGTGAGCTGGTGTTCGAGAAGGTGTTCGAACTGCTGGGAAAGGCCAATCGAAATCCAGTAGTGTTTGATGAGATCATCTTCAGCCTGGAGGATGTGATCGACGTTTCGAAGCATGACGATGCACTCGCTCGTTTGGTAAAGCTACGACCCCGACCGCAGGACCTGATCACACCGACCACCGTTGAAGTGTTCACCGGGATGTGTCTTAGCGTCGAAACGCTCGAAATGCTCCGCCGAAAGGTGGTTCAGTATGTGGCCGATGATTGTCCGTTGCGTTATTACCCAGCGCTCGTCAAGATGCTGTTAAAGTTTAATCCAAACGAACCGGCGGAAAATATTGCCGGGATTGTACGGGAAGTCCGCCGGCTGCTCGATTTGGGCGCAAATGCTGAAGCCTGGAACGCATCGACGGCGGACGATTGCGCGGAACAGGTACTGCGTACAATCTACCAAGCAATATCAGCATCGGCCACACTGTACGATGCTTGGATAACAGTCATCCGACAACTGCCAGGTGCTGAGGAGCATCTGCCAGTAGATTTACTGGTGCTTACGATCGCCACCACTATTAACGAGGTAAAGGCACCGCGTATACGCAAACTAACGATCAGAAAGATCGAACAACAGTTCTTTACCGATGCACACACGGACCAGCTGGTTGGTGGGTGCATGCATCGGGTGTTGCAAACCCATCTGGATGGCTTTCTGCAACTGATTGAGTGTTGCACGCGTGAAAAGAATGAACACGTGTGCGAGTTTGGAGTGGCCGCAATGAGTGCACTCTTTTCCCTTGATCAGTCGGTTGCCGCCTCGGACAATCGGTTGGTGCTGAGCAAGATTGTCGGATTTATCTGCGAGATGGCGTCCGCAAATGTGGCCAGCAGGAATGATTTTCTTATCGGCCGTTGTATTGGAGCGTTGCGTAAGTATTCACCACTTAAAATGTAGAGCCCACAATGAAATGATGCTTTTACACATTCTTCTAGGTAAGCTGCACGAATCTCACCCAAAAGAAATTGAAAGGAGTGCCGAACTGTTGCTCCGAATTTTGGATATCGCACCGGAGCTTTCTCTCCGCCAGTACCGCCCATTAATAGCGGTGATTTATGCTGCCGTTATTCCGTCCCGTCCGCTTGGCAACGATGCGGAACTAACGGCCATCCGTGACAGTTTGGAGATTATCGTTAAAAAGCAGCTTATGTGCGACAACAAGGACACGAAGAAGAAGGGCATCATCGGGCTGGTACAGATGGTGTACTATCTCTCCCTAGTCCCCCCCACTGCCGACGATGCAGCCGAGCTTAGTTCTAGCTTCGATTCCGAGCGTACGATCGGCACGGTTAGCGAGATCCCATCTGCAACTGGACGTACCCTGGCCAATCTCGTCAGCACACTGTTCCTGTCCACCAATCAGTCGCCGGATTTGCTCGCAATCTGCTACGATGAGCTGGCCGGCATGTTGGCACAGTCCCGTCCCAAAGCGGCCCCGGCATGGGAGAAAACGTTCATCATGTGGCTGAGCGATACGATTACGATGGAGTTTCAGGGCACGTTTCTGGTGGAAAGTGATACACCGTTGCCATCGCGCGATGCTACCGGACCGGGCGGGATTTTGCTCGCACGCAAACTGTGTATTAACGATACGGAGGAGGAAGCTGCCAATACGGAAGCGGCCACGATTGCGGTTAATGTGGGCGGTGGAGTGTTAGCACATGTGGGAAGTCGCCATACGGCTATACACTATTTGGCACCGATTTTTCGGCTGATGCGTACACTGCACTTTGTCCGGTACGGCGGTGTGCTGGAATCGATCAATGCACTGCTGGGCTGTATGATCGTGGTTCCGGAGTTTTACGGTGTCGGTGAGGAAGAGGAACGACGATTTTTGGTCGATACTTACGACGAGACAACAGCCACACTGTTGCTAGACATTTACTTCTACCTGAGCAACTGGTTCCGGGAGTGTGTCAGTGCGTTCGTCGGACAGGAGGATGCATCTATCCGGAAGAAGGTATTGTTTTCTTACTTAAATGTTTGTTAGAAAATATGCTAAAATAAAAAATAATATTATTTCCGTTTTCTTTTAAGGTACTGGAACGATTACATGAACTCGTCACACTGGAACACCGGCTCGGGCGCATGCTAGAGCGAATGGTCGCCGACAGTGAATACATTCCACCCTTAGCGTCCGATTTCATGGATCCTCCCGCGGCCGCAACGAAGAAATTAAAGATCGCCGAATCATCATCACGTGGTCGTCCGAAGGCGGGTTCACACGACCGGACAGTCAATCTAGACGCTCCGCTAAGTACCCAAACGGCAGCAGCAACGGCCCCAGCAACGGTGGGACAGTTTAATGACCAAAGTCTGCTACTCCGCTGCTCTTTCGCACTACGCCGAATGGACCCTGAGCTAGTGCGGCTGTTCACGGTAGAATTAGTGCCGACCCGGGTGCTGGAGCTACCCGAGCAACGTGGGACCTGTATCGCACTGGCAGAGTATCGATTTGTACTGGAAAATGTTACCATCTCGCTGGAACAGTCCAGTGAGGCGGAAGGTCGCTATCAGCGCTGCATGGTGGAACGGTGGGAAGAGTTTGTTGAGCGAATGGCGGTACTGCAGCGTGGCCTCCAGGAACGAACCAACCGGTTGCAACCCGCATCGATCCAAGAGCTGTTGCCGCTAAAATCCTGCTACCTGTGGAGTTTGCGACTTGCGACGGCCCTTCTAAGCTGGAAACGGTTCCGAGAACATCGGGGCCGTGTTGAACTTGCGCGCGTGTTGCGTCTGCTGGTGAAAAAACTTACCGAACAGGAGGCATCCCCTGGGGACGATTTGCATGTGACCGAGCTGGCAAAGCTTTTGCTAAAAGGACTCATCGTAAATGAGTCATGCTTTGGTGATCTTTCGATCGCAGCTCAGCTGTGCCGGATGGCACGTGCGATTGGTGAGTGCGTCGGAGATCGAACCACCGCTTCCCGCTCGATTGCTCGCTTTACACGAAGTGTCCTTATCGCTCCTGATATCCGTACGGCAGATGCTAAAGCACCACAACACTTTACAACGATCCTGGATGGGCTGATGGAGACGGTGAGCTTGAAACAGCTCAAGCAGCTTGTCGTAGATATGCGGCAGGATGTTAGCATCGATGACAAGATCACCAACGCTAAACCGGCGGGTGGTAAATCAAAGGGTGAAGAACCAAACACTGTGCCCAATACCGTTCGTACGTTCGCTTCCTTCAAGCGCGCACAATACGCGTTGCTTTTTAAGGGTCTTTGCCGAGCGTTTTTGCGCGTTCTGCAGGATGAAATACGCATTCGTGGTGGAGCAAGTGGTGGTGGTGGTCCCAATCGGCGACTTGAGCTGTGGGAAACGGCTTGCGAAGCGACGAGCGAACTGACAGCCATCGTAAAACGTGCGCAACAGGCAGGTAGCTTTGGCGTATACTTGCGCTTTGCTCAAATCTTTATCAAGCTCTTTCTGAAAAGTGGCCTACCCGCACTGGAGACAATTTTGCGCTGTTCTGCCGAGCGGGCATCGAATCTACTGTCCACATTGCAAACCACTACCCGTTACCTGCACAACGTATGCTGCCAGACGAAGGTGGCCAAGGGTGCTGGTTCGTCGGCCGGTGCTCTAGCGCAGATTCCGTTCGTGCGCGAGTCAGTCGAAACGTTAGTTTATCGCGTGAAGGCTGCCCTGGTGGCAAACCGCTGCTCGGCCGTGTTTTGGATGGGCAACTTGAAGAACAAGGATATGCAAGGGGATCTGATCGCTTCACAGTTGCCACAGCCAGATTCGGAAGAGGAAGAGCAGGAGGGGGATGTTGGAGGCAATAATGGTACGACTGGTGCGCTGCATGACGTATCGGACCTTGTGGATGATCTGAGCGATGACGGTGGAGATAATGATGGTTCTTCCAAGGCGTCTTCATCCAACCGGCGTGTGGGCAGTGTGTCGAAATCATCATCCCAGAGCAAGTGCTTCTGAATGATGACACTCAACATGTAACCATCACAAAGCAGATGGTAACAAACTGGATTCGTTAGCAGGCTAAGTCGTGAATTACTGCTTTTTTCGGGGTTTTTTTAATTATTTAGCGGTAATCATTCCCGGACATATTTACAGTGTCATATATGATAAATCTGTTACTGACTGCGAAATAAAATTTTACCGCTATAGTAATGGCACTGAGAGTCATTTGAACTTAATACCGACATGTTGTTTAGCTGTGCATTTAAATGTTTCTTGTTACTGTCGCAATTATTAACGTTAATAGCAACTTTCTTATTTTTATGTGATATATAAAAACAAATACAAAACATTTTTCTCATCCTTACACCAGAAATATCTGCATTGCTTTCATTTAAATCGTTGTTTATTGAACGGTGAAGTTTATTTTTGTTTTCTTCCCCTATTCGGTTGGTACAATATGTACAGGAAAAGATTTCATTGCATTGAATACTTAAAACAAAACAGCAAGTTAAAGGGGGCCAAACGATAAACTACTTTCCCTCTAAGGATAATAAATTCATATAAACTTCCCTAAAAATGCTTCAAAACTTTTGACACGTCTCTATATTTATCTTGTTTGTTTGTTTTGTTGTTTTTTAACAATCTCATTTAAAATGCATTAAGGCATCTTTCCTGGCATCGGCCATTTAAGGTTACACTAAGTAATTCTCTAATATCGTTCATTCTGTACCTACTGCTTATTGCTGGAAGAATTCGTCAAAAAAAAAGCGGACAGGATCGGTGGAAGCTAAAACCATATGTTTTTCGTTTTCCGCGCCAAAGGCAAGGGAAGAGAATAGGGTCTTACGAAGTAAGAAGGGTCAGTCTTATGCAGCAAACAATTAACAAAACACGATAAACCATATCTCACTGGAAAACCTTCTACCACTATTCGCTACACTCTTTTTTGCCTACTCTAGCATTGTTTTTCGTTGTCGATCATAAAACAGATCACATCTCGTTTACTAAGCTCGCTCGCTACTAAGTTTTGGACAAACTGATGGGTCATTTTTTGTTTTTGTTTTAGGCACTCCTCTGGAAGACAATACTCTATATGCATGACACTGGATGCGGGATATGATGAAAATGAGTGAAAAACCGAGCTTTTCCACGTACTGTTTACGTCTTATCAAAATAATCTTGCACAGGAGACGGTATTTACAGATGAAGATGAATATATGCTTAACCACCCTTTCCTTCCTTTGGAGTGGAGTGTCGTCTTGCGACAGTAAAGCTAAGTGCGATGTTGTACACCCATTCGCACAGTTTTGGCTATGGCTTACGTGCTACAACTAATGTAGTTTAGTCCCTTAGCGGCGGTTTTTTGGAGGCACTTTCTGTTGGCATTCGTGTTAGGGTGCGAGGAAAGGCAAGGAAAGGGACAGGGCGGAACAATACATGTCTAACAATTCTTACTTTTTACAGCATTCTAGCTAGTGTACAGTGTGTTGCCTTAGAAAGATAAACTATCTGGAGACGACCACCGTTTATGAAACACGTTGGAGCAAATAATTGGACGATTGAATGCGATTCAAATGGCACAAACGAAATGAGGAGATGTTGCGGTTTATTTTCAATGCACCGGAAACGAACCATCAACATACACCCCTTCCTCCTCATCCTCCTCCTCCTCGTCTCGCTCGTCCTCTTCCTCCTCGTCGTCATCGATGTCGCCTCCGTTCTTTAACTGCTACGAGAACCCCCGCGAAGGGGAAGGTACCGGTGACGGTGGTGGCGGAAGGGGTGAAAAGTATGTCGAGCTACGGGAGCTCGGCGACGGTGGACAGCTTTCCGGCAGCATCCCACCAATGTCACTGTGATAGTGTGATCGAGGCGTCGGCGGTGGTGGATACGGTTCCGTATCGTAGCAACGATCCTTGTATTTGCTTTGCAGCGATCCTCGTCCATCGTGCCCGTGTCGCCCACTACCGCTACCGACCGAGCTGCTAGTACCACCACCGTTCGTGCCTGAACCATGTCCACCGCCACAGCGCTGGCTGCGGTTGCTTTTGCTCGTGTAGTTGGAATCACTTTCATCGCACGCGTCCGTCGAACAGGGTGTCGGTGGTGGTGGCTGGTTGATGATTTTATAGTGTTTGTACGGGTGGTAGCTACTGTTGCAGTACCGTCCCGTCGAACCGGCGGTAGTCGCAGGGGAAGGTGGCGGATTAAGCGGATACCCTATCAAACTGCTACCGTTGGTGGTGGAGCTGCTAGCACCGGTGATGTGATTCCGATCGTAGCTACCACCGCTCGTTCGACTGTTTAGCGTAGACATGCGTACCGCATCCGCCACCGAGGCCAGCTTTGACACACGTATATTCTTGTTTAGCCCACCGGGCGACAGTGGTGCCGCTGCCTGATCACATTCTTTAGGCTCAAGACCACCACCACCCGTACCGAACCGGGTGCGGAATGTCTGAAGCAAATACACAACGAGAAACACAACCGCCACCGCCGTCACGACCACGATCAGTAGCGTAATTTTGCTCGAGCTCGGAGCCATCCGTCGGTTACCGTATTCGTTGCATATTTCCGGCGCCTCATCCTCACCCTTCGCACAGTGCTCATCACCATCGCAGACGTTGTGAAACGAGATGCACACCTTGCTCGTTGGACACTGAAAATCTTCCGGATTCTTGCAGCAAACCGCCTCATCGTATCCATCCAAGCATTGGGTCGTGCCGTCACAAACCAAATGCTTATCGATACACTCACCCGACTGACATTTAAACTGATCACCGCGGCATGTTGGACAATCCATCTCGTCCGACCGGTCCGGGCAGTCCTTCTGTCCGTCGCAGCGCCAGGACGATGGTATGCACTCCTTATTACCATCCCGATCGGCCAGCTCGCTCGGTGCGGCACAGGTAAAGTGATCGGGGCCACAGATCGGTTGTTCTCCGCAGCTTCGCCGATCTTTCAGCAACATCAAACCCTGCGGACAAGCGCACACGTGATCGCTCGGTGCATCGTCCGGTGAGCCGATGCAGATGTGGCTACACTCGGCACGCGCCGTGTTGCAGGTGTGATTGCGTAGCATACGATCGTCCGGTGTCCACACCGCCACAATGTCCGTCATGTGTGGATTTTTGTGAATTTCCACCCGCCGATTGTCGCCTTGCACTGAAATGCGTTCCATTACGGGTCGCTCGTCCAGCCAGTAGATGAATCCATCAAGCGCTGCGATCGATGAAACCATACTGATATGCTCGGCGACCAGTGTTCTCCTATGGAAAATCGAAGGCATTAGAATTGTGCTTGTAAAATAAATAATAACTCTCTACTTACACATCCTGCCCGTTAATGTCCATTGTATCGATGCGTTTGCCGTGCGCGTAAAACAATCGATTGAGCTGAGGATCGAGCGCCAGCGCCTGTATGCCCTCTAGCTTCGTGATCAACTCGACCCGCTGCGAACCGTCCAATTTGGCACGTGTAATGGACTGCGCCGAACCGACGTCCGTCCAAAAGAGGAGGCGCTTCATCGGGTGAAGTGCCAGGCTGCGTGGTTTCTCCGTACGGCCGATGTCCACATTACCGATGCTTGCGATATTACCATCGAGTCTGTGGGGGAAAAAAAGTATATGGTGAAAAAAACTCATATACGCATGTGAAATTTAAACTACCCAACATGGTACACCATGCACTGCATGTAAGGTCCTAAGGGTCTGGAGAATGGACACTTACGTTGTGATATTGATGGTGTTAGTGTGTGAACAGCTCCAGAACAGTAGCCGACCGATCGGATCGATTGCCATGTCGAACGGGGACGAAGTTGGATTGATGGACACTTTCGCGTTGGTGCCGTTGTCGAACGCACGTCGGATTATAGGACCTCGTCCGTCAATCTGTTAATAGAAAAGGAATCATTATGTATGGTACATTTTGTTTTGCGTAATCGTTGAATTGTCTAAAGAAAGCAAGTGGATCTAACTAACCCAATAAATGTGACGCGTTAGAACATCATATTCAACAGCACGTATGTTTTTCCCCGTAACCGGCAGCGGGATGTCAGGTGAATCCACTGTGTTCGGAACGAACCGTCCGAACGAATTGCGCTGGCTAAAGATGATGTAATTCCGGGGCGGACTGCACGACACTCGATTTGCATTGAGCGTGTAATGCGTCGGACAGGCACACGTCATCTTACGCTGGCCCTGTGCCAGACACAGATGCGTACATCCACCATTGTTCGTTCGGCACTGATTCGAACCCGATTGTCGACCGGCGTGAAAAGCTAGCAGTGCGTACGTGTACTTAAGATTCGTGTGCACGATCGTTCGATTGTCACCGGACGTTTTGTTCGCCCGGCCAATCTCATCCGTGGTCCAATCGGCCCAGTACACCCAATCTTGATAGATGGTCAGGGCGACCGGTACGAACCGATTGCTGTCAGCAGCGTCTGCCATGACCAGCTTCGTCCGTCGCTTTCCATCCCAGTCGGCACTCTCAATGCCAGTCGGTGAGCTTTGTCTCGCCCAGTACAACCGGCGCGTGTCCGGATCGAGCGTTAGCCCTATAGCATGATTAGCACCGGAAATGATCGTCAGCAAATCCCCACCATCCATTGCCGCCCGGCGAATCGAATCGGAAGGCCACTCGGTCCAATACATTAATCCCTTCCGTGGTTCCAGGATCAAATTTTTCGGCTCCTCAATGCCCTTCCAAATCAGTATGCGTCGACTACTGCCATCTAGCCGGGCCACCTCGATACGCCGTGCGTCCGCATCCGTCCAGTAAACGTTATGGGCTAACCAATCGACCGCAATACCTTCCGGCTGCATCAAACCCGTCTCTACGATCCGTTGCACATCGGACCCGTTGATGTACGCACGCGAGATGTACTTTTGCTTCTGGCTGACCCAGTAGATACGCCGATCCGCCACATCCACGTCAAGATAGTGCGCATCGATCACATTCCGGAACGGTGCATAGTCCGCATGGTTGTGGCTATCGATCGAGAGCCGTCCAATGCTGCCGTGGTTCGAGAAGAGCAGGAAAGCGGCCGGTACCAGACACGTCCGATTGTCCCGCCCCAGCTCGTAGTCAAGCTGGCAGCGACAGACGTAATCGCGCGGCCGGTTTAGGCACAGCTGCGAACAGCCACCATTTGCTACCGCGCAAGGATTCGTTCCCTGTACCTCGTGCAAACGCGTCACTTTCAGTCCCATCAGCTCAGCAATATTCTCGCCGATCGTGGTCCGATCGGCACCGGTCAGTTTGTGGGCCCGATCGATCGAACGCCGTTGCCAATCCGTCCAGTAAAGGTAGTCCCCGAGCAGACTAAGCCCGAACACGTGCGGCAGATTGTCCGACAGGATCGTATTCCGTCCCGATCCGTCCATGTTGGCGACCTCGATCGTGTCCGCCTTCGCGTCACACCAGTAAATCTTGCGCGCACCCACATCCAGCGCTATCCCATTCGGCCAGATCAGGTTCTGGGAGACGATCAGCACACGCTCGGTTCCATCCAGTGAGGCACGCTCGATCTTCGGTTCCTTTGCGCCCCAATCGCTCCAAAACATCCAACCGAGCGTGGGCGCTAGTGCGATGGCCCGCGGCTCTACCAGATTGTCGTAGATGAGCACGCGGCGGAAGGAACCGTCAAGCCGGCACACCTGTATCCGATCCGTACCGGTATCCGTCCAGTAGAGGTTTCGCGCCAGCCAGTCGATCGCCAGCCCGTCCGGTGCTTGTATTTCCGCCGTTACAACTTCCTCCGCCGGACCACCGGTACCATCGGCACGGGCCCGTTTAATTGCACTCTCCTCCTTATCCGACCAGTAGACGTAGTTTTCTACTGGATCGTAATCGATGGCGATCGCATACCGCAACTTACCGGCCGGCAGCGGTACGATAGAATAGTCCGGCGAGTCAAGCGATATCCGATTGATCTGGGAACGCTGCACCACGAACAGCATGTCCTGCGGACCATCCGCGCACTGCGTCGCCGTTAGCAGCTTAATGCCGGTGGGACACGCACAGCTATACCCGGCCGGTGCCACCGTCGATAGAAGGCATAGGTGCGAGCAGTTGCCATTATTTCGCCGGCAAGGGTTCGACACGTCAGAGTCCGCTACTGGTTGTAACCGGCCGTCCCATGCGTGAACCGTGATGGGGACTTCCGTCTTACGCAGCAGCTCCTTGTGCCGATCACGCTGTATGTCGTAGTAGTGTAGCGTGCCGTCCTTCCAGTCCGTCCAGAACAGGAAGTTGGCCGTGAACGTTAGGCTGTACGGGTAATCGAGATTTCGTACGAGCGTGCGACGATTTCCCCCATCCAAATCCATCACGTCCAGAAACCGCTGGTTACCATCAACCCAATAGATCAGCTCCTGCTCCAGATCGACCGCCAGCCCATTTGGCCAGAAGATGCGATCGTTTACCAGTACCGTTCGGCTCTGCGGATCACCATCCATGCTGGCACGTTCAATTTTCGGACTTTCGCCCCAATCCGTCCAGATCATGTAGCGACGCGCCGGCATCAATGCGATCGCCCGCGGCTGATCGAGATCGCTCCAGATCAACACCTTCTGTAACCGTGCATTCGGTTGCTTTCCAGTACCACCAACACCACCTAATCCTCCTCCTCCCATCGGTTCGAGCTGCGCTACCTCTATCCGATTCGACTCTCCATCCGTCCAATAAAGCTTGTCCGTGTACCAGTCGATCGCAAGCCCCTCCGGCTTGTCCAACCCATCCGTTATCACAGTCGTCTTGCTCGTTACGTTCAGCGTACCGTTCGTACGGCCACACTGTATCACCTCGAGCGTATTTTCGGTCCAGCAAACGAGACCTCGCGCGTGGTAAAAGTCCATTGCCGACGCTTCGTTCAGATCCTGCAGCAGCACGTCCATGGTGTAGGACAGTGCATTCGTGTCCGACTGTACCGATACGTTCAGTACGCGCAGATCGTAGTAGGTGGTGAAGAGCAGCAGTATTGTGCTGGACGCATCGGTGCCAGCCGGTGGGCTGTAAAGGTCGGGTGATGTTACCGGTCCTAGGGCCGTGGCCGTTGCTGCATTCACACCTGAAATTGGTGGAAAAGAAATAATAAAAAAGGTTAGTTTTCTGCGAAAAAGTAAGAGCAGTTTTATGTTTACAAAACTCCATAAATTGTTTTCCCTTGATTTAAAACCCATAGTGATGATCATGGTCGCCATTAGGTTTGAACTCACAATGGAGATGTTGCTACGCCCGTGCATTGTACACATGTAACATAGCAACCACAATACTATGACGAGTTAAAGTGTTATAAAGGCGTGGGAAAGAATGGAAATGCAAACTTTATCCACATTCCTATATGTTTGCTTATGTTTTCTTTATTATTGAAGTAGAGCTTATTGAAATAAAAAACTCTTACTCTAGATAATTTCCCTGGAGGTGAGGAAATAATATGATTTGTTGAAAATTTGAAAAAAAAATTAAAATTATTAAGAAAATTGCAGAAGATGTATGAAAAAGATCCACAAAAAAATCAAATTATTGTGGAATATCTAGCGTCACTTCTAGGCGAGACTTCGATCCACGACCTGCAGCATTGTGTTGGTCTTTCCTCATACAGCATTAATACATTTTTCCACACACCAACTTAAAGTAATAGCGCACGGATACACTTTAAACTGACTTTAAATTAAACTATTGCTTTCCATGATGAAAAGAAATTGTGACATTGTGTTAAATGAGACCCACAAATCAAACAGTCAAGTAGAAGGTGTCCAAACTATGGGTTCTGTAATTACACTCTTAACTAATGTCCAAAAATAAAGATCATAAAAAAAAAAAAACGGTGGGTGAGACCAAAAATAAAACATGTTATTTGTATATTTTGCCTGATTAATAACCTGCTCCAACGAGACTCGTTTGATATACACACACACGTTTGTAAAACTGTACAGAAAGCATATAATGAATGTTAGTGTTGTCCTTTGTGTAAGTCAGCAATTTTGTCGATCTGCTTTTATTGGGTTTTGTTTTAGCATTTATAGACTTGTGACACATTGTAATACTTTAAAAATACTTCTTTTTGAAATATTGTAAACATTTTTTCAATCTTCAAAAACTTACTGGTACGCCCCCACTCGGCGATCACAGAGAATTGATCTACGTCTGGCCTTTACAGGGGTCGTCACGTCTATCCATTGGACCACCTGGCTGCTCTACGCCTGCCTATTTGTTTCGTATATTTAAAACCGACACTGCTGTTAACGATACCTTTAAAACCAACAAACATTGCACATACATGCTTTGCAATCTTTCTTTCGTCTTGTACATGTTTGCATCCTTATCAATTACTCGCGGCAGTGCAAAAAGTGATTAATAGAGGCCTCCCGCCGGTCATCGCCAAGACCGCTCATTTCACAGCAATTGCATCCTGTGAATTCCTGCACTATATATCATCAGCAGTTTGTCCGCCACTAATTGCGAACGTCCGGCCGGATCAGCTCGATTGTGATCGTGTGTGCGGGTTTAATCACAGTTGTCAACTATTAGGATCTGCCACCACCGTTATTGAGCGTGCCGTGTGGGCCCCGTGAAGCAAACGCTGTTAAAACCAACGGAATCGATTACACCAGAGGCATCCGCCTATAAATCCCATCCGACCAGAGGTGTGTCGTTAAGTAATCGATACGTTTTTAAAACCGATCCGCTTCCAGGGCGAACTGATCGCAGCTGTTTGTCAAGTGTTGTACCCTTCTTTATTGCTGCCAGAGATTCTAGGATGTAACGGCGTGGCGTGGCGTAGGTAATTCGATATAAGGTTGTTACAATTTACACAGAGCAAGGCGATTGGATGTGAGGATGGTCGTATCGATACGATCGTTTTTTCATACCTCGGTCGTATGTTTGCAAAAGGTATGTTATTTATGCTTGCTGTCGTGGGTTTATTATTAATTACTACCCAAGGGGCTAAAACAGACCGAGAAGATTGTGCGCAATCCATCACCATCAGTAACAATCTTTTGAAGCAGCAGTCATAGGCAGCAGGACTACTTCCAGGAAGCCATCGTTCGACGAGCATGTTCATTATACATGCTACCGGCCAGTCATCGCAATTTGTAATATCTTTCCACCACTTTTTTTCTCCTCGAGATGACCACAACAGCAACGGTCACAGTGCAGCCGGAGGGTATCCAGCAGCTGAAACTAGTGTTTACACAGCGCAATCGAAAACGTCCCCATACAGAGGCGGCATATGCACTTAAGCATCTTCTCAACACACGCTGACCAAAAGTACCAATGTATATGTACATTCGAAATGTTCACAAGAGCTCCCACCACTCATGCGTCCTCGTGCTGGGATGGTGAGACTGCACACGCACCCTTCAATCAGAGGAAGAGAAAGAGTAGTCGCGAACCAACAAACATAAAAAATTAAACATATTTAAAGCAAACAAAACGGTGAAGAATGAAACCTATTAGCCACTCGTTGGTACGGTGAAGGGTCCTTCACCGTCAGACCGTCGCGACTCCCGTCTCCAGTGCCCGATCAAATCGGCCCACTTGCTTGTTTGCTTAACTTTACTTTATTTTCTTTCTGTTAATGTATTTCATCGATAAAATATTACGAATAATCTTCTCTTTTTTTCAGTTTCTTTCTACACGACATTTTGGCGACATCATATCATGCACGGATGTGATTTTGCAATTGTAATTAGGTTTCATTATTTTTATTCAAATTCGCTTCACTGCATCTCTTCCTCACATGAACCTTTAACATAGGGAGTAAGCGTTCCGTTCGAATTTCAAGGAGTGCGACAAAAAAAAACCATACACAAAGCACAATAAATAATCCCGTTTGTCGATCTGGTTCTCGTTTAGTTGCAACAAACGAGAGGGTGGGCTCTCCGTTTGCAGCATTTTTGCATATGCAACATGCGTCTCAAGGATTATGCTGCTTGCAGCATGAAAGTTCGCATGAGGTGACCCAGGTGACGACTGGTGCCCATTTTCAAGGGCACAAAAACGGCTGATTTGATGCAGCGTCCCCATTGCTGTGAAACTATATATATAATACTCTTTTTTTGTATTTCAAATGACCTATTAAGAAAGTAAATTATGTTATTTAAATAGTCTAAATATTTTTGATTGAGGCGACTTTGTTTTGCTGTTTCGTCGTTTAATAAATCCTTCCTTTTCATCGTCGTTTAATAAATCAACTACACTTGCAGGGTTTTGAACGATATAATGATATAAAACAGTTCATGTTATATTATTAAATTTTCAATCTTCTTTCTTATTTGGCTCAACAACCGTAGTAGGGTCAAGGCTTGTGTGTCTAGTCTAAGCCACTAATGTGTGTTTGGCTATCTGAGTTACTTTTTTATTTACCCATTGCAAGAAAGTCACTAATACGTCCTTCTGTCCATATGAGAATTAAACCCATGACGGGCATGTTGTTAGGTCGTACGACCTGCCCAGTCAACATCTCAGTAAAATTTAATACA
>KB678724.1:0-17806 GCA_000349165.1 Anopheles christyi | reverse complement strand
TTCTACAGTAAGTCGGTTTTTAGTCGAAACTTTTACTTAAATACTTTAAATCTAGATAGGCTCCTTTGCTATATGTTTCCGTTTTTCAAATGTTTTTTTTTTTTTTGCAAAGCAAAGAGGTGGAAAACACACGATCAAGATAACAAGAACAGAAAAACCAACAGACATAAAACCACACGCACGACAGAAATGCGCTCTCGCGCACACGCGACACAGACTGGAGAACGGCGTCCTACGGTCGAAGGTGGTGGAAGCAGACTGAAGCCCAACCGCTGGGATTCTTCCATTTTTCTACGTTTCTACCGCTGATCCACTGCCGCAGCGATCCGTCGCACCGCACACCGTTCGACACTACTACACACCAACAATGGCTACTGCGACTACTAAGACGCGTGCGACGGTGACGGCGCTTTTTGCGCAGGGGAAGCTGTTGACGGTGCTCACACCGAATGATCGACCACGCGGGGCACGGCGTGACTGCTGAAATCTTCTCAAGAGCGACAATCGCCTGCTCCTGCTCTTCGCGCTTCTACAGCATGCTTCTGCTTCTTCTACTTCGTAGGATAAACATTCACGCTTGTTTACAATGCGCACACGAGTGTGATCGAGAAGGTGTGGGTACCGGGAAAGTTGAACTTATCGGAACAAGCGTCCGAGTGAAGATACTGGCCAGATTTTGAGGTGATGTAATGTAATGAATTAATTATGATTTTATTTATTTCTTCTACAATTTCTTTCTCATATTATCAAAGTAAAGTTAGTAAATTTGCAATAATAAGGAATTTAACCACTTTTGAAATATTTCATGTTGAAAATTCGTTTCTTTCGTTGAAGATTCTATAGGATCCATTGTGTAAAGAATAGTTTTTTTGTTTACTTTCCCCACTAGAGCAACGAAAGAACTTCGAAGTTAGATGATTGCTCCACTCATGATGGCGATCGTCTTGGCAGAAGCAATATCGCGCCCTGGCCGCTCGTCCATATTCAACTCCTCGGACGGATACTCACACTCGGCACAGGACTGACGGCGTAGCTGCAGGATCTGCTTGTGCTTCTTCCAGCAGACAATGCCCGCTGTGAGGACTAGCAGCACCAGCACACCACCGACACCGAAAATCACCGCCGACCAGAGAATGCTCGTGCAGAACGGTAGCTCGTGGTGTGATCGTCTCAGATCCTTCACCTCCGTACTCATGTTCGCCAGCAGATGGCCAAACAGCTTCCTTACCTTCTCCGTCCCGATGCTGAACCGTCCCGCCCGGCCAAAGATCCAAACGTACTCCAGCTTGTTGTGACCGATCTGGACGCAGGAAAAGGCAAACAGATAGTCCTTCTCGTGCAGTCCCAGGATCGTCGCGTTGATGTTCGTTATCGCCGCCTGTCGGGCTTTATTGTTCGAAGTCATCATTTCCGTCCCACGTATTTGCAGCTGGAACGGCTGAAAGCACTGATCCTTATGCTCGAGCACGATCACGTACCTCGAGACGTAATATTCTTCGATCTCCTGCCGCTTCATGGACAGTGCCTCAAAGCGTACGTTGGAGAAGTAAAGGATTTCTCCATTTTTGCCTTCAAACGGCCGGATAAGGTACGGTTCGAAGCGGATCGCTTTCAGAAAGGGACAACGCCCATACACCATGGTGCCCTGCAGTGGCACAACCGTCGTGAGTAAGATGACCACCAGCAACAACATCCTGTCGATCGGAACTGGTCGATTGGAATGGTTATCCGAGCGCATGGGGAAAGTAACACATTCTCGATTAAATCGAACAAAATATTGTCCCGGGTGGCGCCACTTGTAATTATATTTGCACCGATTTCCGATAAGACATATGGTACAGCTATCGATAGTATAGATTCCGAATCGCACCCTTAGGTAGAATAATGCTGGGTGGTAAAAATTGTTGCATTTAACTTTTCAAAGTCCACATTTAATTGCTATGTTCGTACACAGCCTGTCCGGCCATGTCCACGGGTCAGCGGTACATGATTTAGGAGTATTCCACCGATAGCAAGGCACGGGCACACGGGAGGAAAACATTTCAATTTCAACCTGCACTTGTGCACATTTATCCACCGATTGCTGGAGGAACCAATCGTCCTAAGAGAACGGCGAGCATTAAAGTTAATGGTACGCCAAAACCCCTTGCACCATTGGTAAATTGAAAAACGTTGTCCTGCTGAACCATTCCACCTTCCAACTGTGAGGTTGATTAATTGATTCAGTTAGGGTGTGTACTTTGGTGAAACTAATACGTTTGCCTATCTGACCCGCAATTTTGCCTCAGGTTATACCAAAGTTGCTTTAATTGCTTGGTTGACGGGCGATGCAATAAATTAAAATCTAGACACAAAAATTGGTTGATTCAACGAACTTAGCCACAAGTGCAGTATCGAAAATAAGGTTAGCAAAGCTCATGAGAGTTAAAAAAAAAAGTTACACTTGAAGTTAAAAAGTAGTTAACTATTGTACAAAAAGTAGTTAAAGTAGTTAATAACAATGTATAAGCAATTGCACGAAGCTTTCTCAATACCTATGGTGTACCCTTCTTATGAACAATGTTTGCCGCTCCGAATTTAATGTTTTATATATATATTCTTTATTATTTGTACGATAACAAGTATGCAAACATTATTGATATTATGTCATCAGCTGCAGATGCGTCAGTATTTCGCTTCTCTTTCGATCACTATTTAAGGGAAGCAAGGGATGGGAGGAAGGATGGATGCGGGAGGCATTCGTTTTATGCTGTTTGAGAGAAATCCTGCGACGCAGCGCCCATATGAAATGGAGACATTAAATTTGCGCCTTGGAAATAATCTCGTTGTAAAAGAAAGCCCCACATGAAGCACATAACATAGTAAAAAGGGGGTTTAAGAAGCACAACATAATTATCAGAGCTTTCATTAACACAGACCATATCCGCCGAAGACACGGCACGTTTATCCATTGTTTGTTGCCCATTAATGATGCACTATCACGCTAGCAATAAGGTAAAGTGTGAATGCTTTTTTTTTTTGTTTGGCGGAAGCTAACCTAACCCCAACAAACCGGACTCGATCGTATTGCGATAATAAGGGGTCATAATAAGGGTATATTGTTGGGCGGACGCCATAGACAAATAGAGAGAGTGGGTGTAAAAGAATTCCAATTAAAGAAAAAAAACAATAGGAATAGATTATAACAAACTGTTTCAGCGATGGTGCGCGCTCTCGAGCATCTTGAGGATTGCCCTCTCATACGGTGTACTTGGAGAAGTCGTCCACCCGATAGCTGATACCGCTGTTCGAGTTGCTGGCTGCCGAGCTGAGATCGTTGGCTGAACCACCGCCTTGCTGTAGTTGCTGTTGCTGCTGTTGCTGCTGCTGCTTCTGCTGATCATCGTGGTGCTGGCCGTACCGTGAGCGGATGTTCTTGATCTTACGCAACCGTTCCAGCCAGTTCGAGGCGTACGGGCTGGAATTTTTCGTCTTTAGCGATTGGGCCACGAGGGAAGCAAGCTGTAGAAGGGAGCAGAAAGGGTGCGGGTTTTTTTTTCGACCAAAACAAACAAACACATAAAAAAAACACAACTCACATTCGCATGCAGTGCCATCTGGCGAGCTAGTAACGGTGCCGTATGGTCCGAGACGATCTTCGTATCGCGCGTCACGTGCTGGGCGATGTCGTCCTTCGAGCGGATGAACACCCGATTGCTGTTCAGCTCGATTGGCTCCACAATTACGCAGGCGTAATTGTACTGACCCTGTGAAACAGAAACACAAGAAAACATTTAAAAAAATCAAAATAAGTAAAGTGCCAACGCACGGCCACATACTTCCTCGCAGAATACACTTACTCGAATTGTTTTCAGGTCGTACTCCTCGCCGCTCTCGTTGTACACGATCGTGACGAAATCATTACCGATGTGCTTTTTCTTCTCATTGCAGTGCGGATCCTGCCGCTTGTTCGGCATCAGCGTCGCCACGTGAAACGTCAGCTGCACGATATCGTCCTGGTAGATGTACGTGAATGCACCGTCCTTCCCGTTGCTTTCGAGATCGATGAAGATGTTCTTCTCTTTGGCGTCCTTGATCGCGACCAGCGTACCGAGACTGCTCAGGAACTCCGCGTACCGCAAGCTACCGTACCGATTCTTTAGGATCTCCGTCTCGTTTCCCGCTTGTCCGGGTCCCACGTAAAGCACGCCGATCTTGTGCATCTCGAACGGCGGTATCAGATCGAGCAGTGCGATCGCCTTCTCCGGATCTTTATCCATCAGCAGCGGACACTCGCTGCCGAACTGGCCATGATGGTACAGCTGCAGAAAGACAAAGCTCGGACTAACGACGGTGCGGTTGATGTGCTCGTTGCGCATCCTCGACACGTTTGCTGCGCTCCATTTCGATGCGTCGCGTGTGTAATGCTCTCGCACGGTCGAGATGGTCTTGGAGCGGCCACGCGGCAGATTATCGTTATCGTTTCCACCGCCCATCCCGAGAAGTCCACTACCAATGCCGGAACCCATACCACCCATCCCAACGCCCATGGCCGGAAACGAGGGCGATGCGGTACCGGAACTCGACTGCTTCAGGTTGGTGGTGTTGCGAGCAATCAGCCGAGGAGAGAGCGGCACCGGAGATTGGGGCGGTTTGCTCGTTACCTTCTCCATCGGTAGCTTCAGGCTGAGTGCCGACGAGGACGATGTTTGCGTGATCGGATGCATTGCAATCGGGGCAATCATGGCGGTGCTAGCGTTAGACACGAGCGTCGAGCTCTGCAGTGAGTTAATGGCTTCGTTCGAAGCGCCTCCACCATCGGCAAGCGAACGCGTGGCTAACGTAGCATCATCAGCCGAATGTTGTTTACGTGGTGCCACCATCGATGCCGGCATGGGTTCGAGGGTGTTCGATTCTGGCAGGGAGGTAGTAATCGCCGTAGACTTTGTCGCACCGAACTCAGCCTGATGCTTGGCCGTGACCGTTCCCCGCACTGTTGGTGGCGGTGGTGCTCCCGTGGTTTGTGGCTCGATCTGCATCCTCAGTGCCGTTGGTGGCGGTGGAGTCGAACCGGCTATTTCCTCCGGAATTGCCTCACAGCTTACACCCTTGCCGTAGGCAGATTTTTTCTTCTCTACCACTGTGCCTTCCGTGCCTTGTCCTAATACACCGGAAACGGTCGTTACTGTCGGACCGCCCGGATCTCCTCCCGCAGCCGTCACAATCGCGGTAGAGTCCTGCGGTCCACCAACACTCTCCTTCGCTTTGCTCAAAAACTGACTGTTCCATTTGGTGCGCATCTCGGGGCTAGAATTGACCCTTCGGACCGGTTTCCGCGTACGACCGTCCGTATCGTCAAACATTACCTCGTCATTGCCATCGTACTTAATCTTCCGGCCATTCTCATCACTTCCCTCCTCATCATCGTCGTCATCATCGTCCGAGTTGCTCGAGTCATCGTCGGAAGCAAGGGTGGGCTGCTTGCCGGGAATGTTAATCGGACCCGATCCACCAACACTAAGCGATGGAGTTCCCTCCCCTCCACCCGCGAGAACGTTCCGAAGCTCCTCGTCCTCGCTTTGCTCCTGCTCTTCCTCCACCGATGGTTTTTTCTTCGACTCTACTTTCTTCACCATTTCAAACACTTCGTCCGAGATGGACACTTTCGCACGGAAGTGCTGGACTGCGGGGGCAACTGGGGCTGGCGTTGGAGCAGGATTAAGCAGTTCCGAGCTGCCTGCATTCGATGGTTGTAGCAGCTCACTCTCTGCAGCAAACCCAGGTTGCACGGGAGCCGCGATACGATCAACCATCGTCGCGGACGGTATATCAGCACTACTACCAAACGGCGTCATACCGTCGGTACTGTACGACGGCTGTCCTCCAGGACCAAGAGTCAAATAATCCGATCCAATCACGCCACCCCCTACGCTGGGTGAAAATAGCGAGGTTAGGTCCTGCAAGGATACATCACCTCCAAGAATATCGTGCGAAACCTGGCTCTGGATGCGGGTGATCCACGACGTAAAACCAGTCGGTCGACGCACGCACACTTCCGCCCAGCCCGTACACACACAGGCACACGGTTGAATCGGCTTATCGAACCCGATCCCTGACGAGGAGGAGGATCCACCCGTCATCGAGCTGCTGAGCTGCTGCGGTAGAATCAAACGATTTCCGATCGTTGCCATCAACCCGGTAGGAGCTCGTGGGGCGACTAGTGAGCTGGTGCGCTGTAGCTGAAGGTCGCCACCAACCGTACCAATGCCACCGATACCGGGGCCCATGGTTGGTTCCCCCGAGTCGGGGTTACTTCCACGGCGAGATAATGCTTCCAGCGAACCGGAAGAGTAGCCTTCCTGAGAGCCTTGCCGGAAGAAGCGATTGCTGGCGGCGATAGTACCGGTTGCCGAAAGCCCACCACCAGACGCGGGACCATGGGCAGAGTGGGGCGCCGTTGGGTAAGGCGTCGCCGCTGTCGAGGATGAGGTCGAGCTCGATGTCGTCAGATCGGTGCTGTCAGATTCATTTGCACTAAAACGGAAACGGTATGGACAAATAGTAATGAGAGGGTTACATTTTCCGATGGTATTCAATACATATGAGGGCATTGGTTCAAATGAATAATGGTGAGGAAAGGAAAAATTAAAAGTAGATTTTTCCTAACATACTATTCTAATGTTTGAACAGCATTTTTGGTAATGTGTTATTTATGAATCCTAGTTATGACGATTTCAACTTCAACTAGGGTAAATATAGAACAAAATTTGGTTAATGGTCAAAAGCATGCGAATGGCGGGCAGGGCCTGTCTTATAGGCTGTCCAAGCCCAATGTTCTTTTTTTTGCAATGTGGTTAAATAATCGATGTGAACCCTCGATCAGTGATGTACCACACAGACCAAGGATACTACGCAAACCGCATAAGAAACATGCAGTTATCCTTTCTCCAACGCCTTTTTTATCGCTGATTAACTGAAAACGCTATAAGAACTTTCTATGAAATTCTTCCAAAAGGAAGTTAATGTCACCCGGTACCTAGAATGTCAATCGTGCTGGACGAGCCGAATCGGGTGTGTGAGTCTAATACTTGCATGCATTTGATGATGATCCGAATCGTAGGACAGTGATGTGGGTGTGGTGGGCGTTCGAACAACAGTGCAAGGTGGGAAGCATAACTTCCCCCCATAGCAAGAAACAACAACTATCGATCTTACCTACTGTGTTGCAAACTGGCTTTGGTATACCTTTTATTCGACGTCGTAGCAGAGGCAGGCGTCAGCGGGAGCCCATTGTCAGCGGGGTAGAGTGTTTTGCCGGCGGCACTAAAACCGTCCACTCCCAGCCCAATACCGGACAGTCCTGAGTCTTTGCCGGATGAGGCAACGCTAAACGGTGGCTCCGGTGAAAGCGGTTGCCCGCCGCCAACTGTCGTCGTGGTGGTCGCGGTACTCGCACTGCTGTTCGATTTGGATAGCAACGCATGATGGTGATGCTGCTGGTGCTGCTGCTGATGATGATGTTGATATGGTGCCATTAATTTTGCACTTCCCGGATCACCACCGCCAGTGCTTGCTGCCGATTGGCAATACTGATGACACCGATCACACAGCCCATTCCGGAAGGTGACACCCGAGCAGCCGCTGGTCGTGATGGTGATCAGATCGTGCCCAACTAGCCAGGTCATTGATTGGCCACCGGACAGCAGAAATTCGGCCGATGGTAAACGCTTCGAGATGCCGGAGCAGGGCGAGAACGTGTGGCGCACCATAAAATCGACACACGTGTCCGCCAGCTCACAATGGAAGCGATACATATCATCGTTGAGTGGCGATATTGAGTATACCTTCTGGGAGGGCAGCTGGGCCGAGGATTGCGCGATGGACGCCGTAGAGCCGGACGCGTTAGATGAAGAGACGCCCACACCCGATGCTCGCTGTCCCGATTGCTGCTGCTGCTGGTGCTGTTGCTGCTGGGATTGCTTTTGCTGTTGTGCCTGTTGCTGAATGCGATCACGACGTCGCGAGCTTTGCTCGGTGAGGCTGGAGCTACGCTTACGCTCGGACGAGTCTTCGTTCACCTGGGAGAAGGAACGCGATCCGTCCTGGAACGGTACGTGCACGTACGACTCGAGACCCTGCACGATAAACTTTACCAGCTGGTGGCGCATTGGCAGCTTGCACTTGATAAACCACGCCGCCACGACGTAGTGGGCCAGCGACACGGTGTAATGATCGTACCGGAACGGGTTCGTAAACGGAAGCGACATCGCCATCACACACATGTACGTGCGCATGGTAAAGTTACCGAACCGGAAGCTCGGCACCAGGATGAGCGTGGACAGGAACTCCAACACCGGCAGCGCGACCATCTTCGTGCCCGTCATCTTACTCAGCTCCAGTAACAGGTCAGCCATTTTCGGCATCAGCTGTTCCGGCATCTCGAGCAACAGAATCGTCAGCATCCGAATGCACTCGTGTGGCCGCCGTGAGATTAACCCTTGCTTCAGCGCATCGATAATGTTTTTCTGCGTGTTAGTATCCAAATGTTGATGGTACATCGCCAGGCTGGACAGGGCGGGCAGGATCAGCTCCATATAATCGGACATCTTCGGTACCATGTTCGCCGGCACCTGTAGCTTCTCGAGCTGCATCTTATCCGTGTACATGCGGTACAGCGTGCGAGCAAGCGAATCTACATCATTGCCCTGGATCAGTGCCTTGTTCTGCATCACGCTGGGCAGTTCTGTCAGCACTAGCTGTATCACCTCCCAGTCCTTTTCCTCCTTCAGGCACAGCACTATCACCTGGCATCCGCGCTTGATCGAGATTGTCGTCAGGTTCGTGGCCGGGATACGATCCATCGCCTTCGAACCTGCCTCCGAACCACCTGTAGTGGTCAGATTCAACTGGCTCGTCGACTGGCTGGACAGATACGGTTGCGGCTGTAGACTCTGATGCTGGTACGGTCCCTCAATGCCAAGGTAGTGCGAAAAGCGCACCCGGTTCCCATCCTCCGGATCGGGATAGCCGATGTGAAACGAGCCGTTCGCGCGTGCCTTCATCATCCAGGAAAATATCCGATACCGTATCGTCGTTACGTTTGCCAGCACGTGCGGCCGTTGGTAGTGCTGCTCTAGCAGTCCAATCAGCATGCTATACACACGGATTGCGTGCAACGAAGGCAACCGGTACAGCTTCACTATAAACAGTCGTATCAGTCCATCTACCAGCAGGATGATGTCTTCCGCTTCCTGCTCCGATCGCACGACCTGATTCTCCTCGTACGGACGCTGCAGCAACTTCTCCACAATTTCCAACAGCTCGATGCACCGTTTCGTCTCACAGTGGATGGTAAACTCGATCAACGTCCGTGCGACCGCCTTCCGCACCTCCGGATCCTTCTCCATCGGTACCGTGCCCAGATGCACGATCACAATGCGCTCCAGTATTTCGTCCTCGTACGCCGCCCGGTTTGCAGTCATTATTCGCTCCAGCGCCTGTACCGCGTAGATGCGGACGTTGCTGTTTTTCATGCGATAAAACCGATCCATAAACTGGCACAACTGCTTTAGCCACTCGGACCGTGTGGCCGATATTTTGCTCGCCCGATAATCGATTAGCTGCTTCACCGACGCTTCCGGACGCTCCGCAGACACGTGCTCAATCAAACCGTACACCTTCTCCGGGTCGGCGTTCAGCGTGCCTTGCTGCAGCAGCGTTTCCACCATGTTGAGCGTTTCGTGAAAGTGCGTCACCACCGTATGGTCGGACGGTAACCGATGTATGGCGAGGTTGTGCGAAATCTCCGTCATGATGTCGCAGATAATGTCCCACGTCGGTTCGTTCAGCTCGTTGCCCGACTTCTGTATCAACCGGTTCATGCTCAGAATCACCTCGTACGTCACAATCACGTGTCTGCTTTTCAGTGCCTAAAATGGTTCGATAAAATGTGATTTACGGAAGCAAAACATGTAAGCTAACTTGCAAAATTGCGTTGCTACTTACGTTCCAAAAGCTGGTCAGCACCAGTGAAGGCGAACAGTGCAGTATCGGCACGACACTGATCCCCCACAGCCCAACGTTCGTGTGAAAGATTGCACCCCGTAGCAGCGCATCGTCCTGATGGAAGGCCGGATTGTTCAGTATGTTGCACATGGTCAGCAGCGTGGCGTGCCCGAGTGCCGTCCCGAATAGATTCTTCATAATCTTCCACGAGTGCTGACAGTACGCCTCCTGGTTGACCATCCGGCACAGGATAATGATGAACAGCGTGAGCGATTCGTTCGGTATGATCGCGTAGCAGATGAAGCAATCGAGCACCGACAGACAGAGCAGTATCGTGTTCGTTTCCTGCTTGTTGCACGTCATGTCGAAAATGTACGACACGACGCCGACGAGAAACTTTGGCTCCAGGCTGGCAGCATTGTACTTGATCAGGTTCACGATCAGCTCGAGCAGCGAATCGATCAGACCCGCCTCGTGGATTGGCTTGATCCAATCGAGCAGAAACGGGCCAATCTCCTTCTCGAAGTGCTGAATGTTCTTACCCGTCTCAGTGAGCAGCTTCAGCATCTCCAGCCGGTACGAGATGTCCTCCGGTTCGCTGTGGCTTTCGATCACGCGATAGAACTGGGCCCGCATTAGTCCCAGCCGGTCGTACTGCCCCTGTATTAGACGGCAGTAGAAGGCCAGGGCACACTGGCGCTGCTCCATCAGCTTGTTGCCGACGAGCAGATCCTTCGTGAGCTCCCACAGCGACTGGACCGCGTCCGGTTCGAGGCGGGACGTCAGCACCTGGTCGCCAAAGTCCCGCAACGCTTTGCACCGTTGCGTGACGGGTGTTTCGGGGCGCAGCTCGCGCTCCAGCTCCGGAGAGATCGGTAGATCATGGCGCGAGCTTGACACTAAGGAGGCGGATGAAAAGGATTAATTTAAAATCGATTGCGAAACAACTTTTTCAACGTCACCCCACGGTGCATAGTATGTATCTTACCACTACCGGGCTTGGTGATGCGAAAGAAATTCTTGAACCGGGTCAGTTGGTTTTCCCGTTCCCTCGCGGCCATTGTGCTGATCGTGCTGGGCTGCAAATCCGCGTACACGTTAGCTTCTACTATAAGACGGTAACGCAGTTCATTCGGCAGGCAGATGGTATCGGGATTTTTGGGCTTGGCCTATGTGAAGAAGATGGATATCGCACGATTTACTGTTTTTCACTTCTCAACACCACCAAACCCATTTTGATATTTTTTGTTCTTTCTTTTTTCTTCTATCGAGGAACGGTCTTTTGACACATTATCGACGGTCGGATTTGCTCCACAAACGTCACGCGACAGCTGACAAACGAACAGGCCAAGGTCAATACAACGGGAAACATCAAAACGGATAAACATAACCCAAACAACGGGACCGTACGCCAGTGATCCGACATTGGTTTGTAATGTTGTTTTATTTTATCTAATATTTCATTTTTCATAAAAGTATTGAATGCTGTGATACTTTGTGATGATTCGCTTTATATCTGAAACAATTTCGCATTCAACCAGCTCACTTGGCGGATGCTACAAAAACTTAGCCTCGTCGGACCAACGCCATATTGTTTGATTTTGTTGTTTGGGTATCGGAGCAAGGGGCGCAGTTTGAAACCAACCGTCAAAGCGAGTTGGGATTGTGTTGCGGTAACGAACGCACTCAGCTCAAAGTAACCAAAAGATTGGGGAAAAGCATGGATTTAGACGACAAGAAGGAAAATATTCAACCACTTCGAGGGGGAAGAAATGTAGAGCAACTGGAGTACGCATTCGTTTCAGCGGAACAATGGGAAGAGGAACGCAAGTAAGTAGTGGTTTGTTTGCATCCTGGAAGAGTCTCGGCTGAATTCGCTTACCAAAATGGAGAACACTATTGTTCCGGCGGTAAATGATGCATTTTCTTCGCTATGTACCATTCAAAAATAGAGCACATGAAAAAGAAATCGATGGCTACGATGGTGACGATCCGTTACTGCCTTGGTATGAATACTTTTTCTGGATGGAGCAAACGAATGTGAGCAACTTCAAGCCAACCATACAGGAGCAAGCGCTTCGTCGGTGTGTGCAGCTGTATGAGAATGATTCACGGTACATGCAGGACCATCGCTTCATCAAGCTGTGTATCAAATATGTAAGTGAAACGAGCAAACACTGATGGGGATTGCATGTATCTAAACTTTTTATTCCCCCCCTCATAGATTGACGCTCAGACATCCCCGCTGGAGCTTTACAACGAACTTTACCTTCGTGGGGTCGGTACACTGTGTGCCGAACTGTACATTGCCTGGGCGTACTACTACGATGCTGTTGACAACTTTACCAAAACGGAGGAAGTCTTTCAGAAAGGGCTGAGAGCTGGCGCTGAACCAAAGGCCGACCTGGAACAGGCTCACAAACTGTTCGGCTTCTCCATGTCCCAACGGCTGCTGCATAAGGATGAGTGCAGTAAGCTCAAGTTCCAGACGTCCCTGAACGAGCGCCGTAATGCTCTAACTTCCCTGCGCACGACTCGAAAGAAGCACGTCGGCAGCATCCGTACGGGGCTGGCAGTGAAAAGCTATCAGCCCGGTATCGTGAACCAAGAAAACGTTAACAGGAATGGCGAATCGGGGAGCAATAATGCACCGGCCAGTGCGATCGTGTTCACCGACGACGCGACAAGCGCCGAAACCGGTAGCTCCATCGTTCGACCTTTTTCTAGCGTACACAGCGAGCCAGAAAATATAATTGAAGCAGCACGATTGGCTAAAACGAACTCATCCACCTCATCGCACAAAAAGCCCAGCCTTTTTGGTACGCATCAATCACCGTCGTTCGACATACCGGTGGATAAGGAAGAGTTTCATCCGATTCCAGTGCTGGTCGATAACGGTTTAAAGGGAGTCACCCTTTCCGCACAATTTTGCTGTCGAAACAAACCTCAAACACCGTTCGAGGTTGGCATTTGTGTTGGAGATCCAAAGGAGCGTGCAATTCCCATGTACGACAAGATACGGCTGTACTGTCGAGCGAAGGAGGTTAAAAGCGGCGGAAGCAAAATGACAGAATATTCGCCCGAGGAGTTGCGTGCGTACGGCTATTTTGTGCGACGGGGGATTGAGAATCGTTTTACTAAGGAATGTGCAAAAGTGTGGGGTCGAGGGTATGAGGTCGGCATACGACTTCATCCTCTGCACGTGCCCGAGAGTAGATCGAACGAAACTGGCGATGTTGGATTTGAAAATCCCAAGCTAGGTGAAGTTGATCAAAACATTCAAACGAAAATCACACACATTTACTCGAACCCTGGCGAGGAGAAATCGATCGAAGAGCTGCTGGTGGAGCGATGGTTGAAGGGGAAAATTAATAGTACGTAAAGAGACTTTTATCTTTTAGTAGCTTATAAATTAATCGATTTTCTGTTTTAGAGTGTATCGATAGGCGCTACCAAGATGATATTGACCCGATCGACATGGACGAAACGCATGTCGAATCGAAGCGTATCTCCATGGGTCCGGCTCGTTTCAGTATGGCACCAAGCTCATCGATGCCTCACGATAGCAATAACCAGATCCGCCAACGAAAGTCAATCTTTCCTACCCACCAACCCACTGGTGTGGTGGCTGCCAGCATCCAGGAGGAAACGGAAGAAGAACTCCGCAATAAAAGTGTTCTGGCTGATGGACGTGCTCAACTGGAGCCCATGGCGCGAGGAATGAATGGGGCTCCCTCAAGAAAGCGTCTCTCCAATGACGTACTTGAGCAGGAGGTCTGCAAAAAGGAAGATTCGACCCCTACGCCACTGAAAGCTGCGATCACAAATTATTGTGCAGAAAAACAACCGAACCGAGATCGTAATTCTCCCGACAGTCCGCCGCCAGCACCAGTAGTGTCAAAGAAAATTGAAATCTTTGTGGACGATAGTGACGAGAATGATGAGCGAGATGAACTGGCGGCAAACTTTAA
The DNA here is from genome assembly GCA_000349165.1 of Anopheles christyi. Lineage (NCBI taxonomy): Eukaryota > Metazoa > Arthropoda > Insecta > Diptera > Culicidae > Anopheles > Anopheles christyi. Next base: position 3,851 of record KB678724.1, on the reverse strand, counting down.
ACCACCGAACGAATTGCCACCGCAGCAGCAGCAGGAGCAGCAACAGTCGTACTATCCGAATGACACTTGCTCGACGCAAATGTTTAATTTGTTCGTTAAAAATATAAGCACACCCGTGGCACCGATTCGTAAAGAAAGTCCGGATCATTCGGCTGCTATCGCGGCAGCCAAGCGAACTGTAGTTTTTGCAGATGATGAGGACGAGGAGGGACACGGAAAGGCGGCTGCAGGGTCAGGTGACGCGATGCAAAAGGAATCGATGGCTGCGACACCCGTTGCGATACCGGGTGCTGTAATAAATGATGAAAATGCCGTTCCCTTGGTGGATCATTCGACACCACCGTCAGTGTCCTCGGGGTGCAATAGTACGCAAAGTCACAAGCAGCTGTCGACGATAATGGAGCGCACGGAAACGAGCACTGCTTCATCGTCAACGGCGGGAGGCGGTGTTACTAAATCGCCCGTTGATACGCAGGTAATAACGCAGTGCTCAGTAGGGTCGCTTAGTTTGGCAGGAATTGATATTACAATCTAATTCGTTTCAGGCCCACTCTCCAGAAGATGACAATATTTCACGCTTCCCATCGGAATCGTTGTCCAAATTCGCGTTCCGCGAGCCAGCTGAGCAGCCAGCGAAAACACCCGTGTTCACGTTACCCGGGGACGATGGCAAGGGATTTTGCATACACGTCGATAGCACGGAAACGATGGCTAACATTCCACTAAAACGTCTACCCGCCGTAGCAGCAGCAGTTCAATCGGACGATAAGGAAAATGAGCTTATTACACGCGCCACTGGGGCAGCAATTCCTACTGCCACCGGTACCGCACGTCCCGGAATTTTCCAGCTCTCAGACGAGCCCACATTCAGTGGGTTCGGTTTCGTGGCCACCAGTGGTGGTTACACTAAGAACGTGTCCCAAATGGTTCAGCGTGAGCTGGAAGCAAATTCAATCGCCTCATTTCGATTGGGCACGGAGCGTACGAATACTGTTCCCATTCAGCTTGTAAAACCTCAGTACACAATAGCGGAAATCGGTACTCCACCGGCGTCCTTCACTTCGTCCGTTGAAAGCACTACCACTAGCACTGCGAGTACCGTACTAGCTGCCGCCACTTCCCAATCCACGGGCACTGCCCACGTTCAAAAGAAAGCAGAACAATCGAAGAAGAAAAATAACTCTCTGCTAGATCTGCTCGACACAACCTTCTCGCCGCGGCCGACCGGAAACGGAGGAAAAGCAACAGAGACTGAAGCGCCAAATGAAGAAAGAAAAGCGCAAGGAATGTTCGTTTAATTTGAGCGATTTGATCAAGTCACCGCAACAGAAAAGCAAACCCGGAACTACCGGCCTGTCCCAAAATTGCCAGAATGCACTAGAACCCATTGCTGTTCCATCGTTGCCTCCCTGTCACGATCTTTCCCTTTTGCCGATGGCTCAGATTAAGATTGAAAAATCGCTCAACATCGATGCAAGTCTAGCGCTGCCCAGTTTTCACTTTAGTGAAGCTGCAAAATCCGTCTCAACGGCTGGAAAAATGGTAACTCCTGTAAAACGAATCATTCTGGATGAATTCCCTTCTCCACTTCCGCCAGCAGGACCGGGAGAGCGTGTCTCACTAGAGGATATCAATACGATGGCTTTTTCGCTAAACATTAACAACGCCGTCAACTCGACAATTATTCAGGACGGATTTAAAACGCCATCGAAACAGTGTCCCACCTTCCAGAAGCCAAAGCAATCCGAGTTTCGTATTGTTGATGTGAAGGGTGGCGTTTCGAAATCGTGCGGCATTATTATGCCTCCACCAGCGCCTGTGGAAGCCCAGAAGCAACAGCCGCCAATCAGGAGAATTTCTCCCATCGGTGATTCGAACGAAGATGATGATAATGCTGATAGGGATGTTTCGATCTATCATCCCCGTCCCGCCATCTCGCAGGATGTCGAACGGTGGGAAGAAGTCGAAGAGCAGTTTGACGACCAGCAGAGCAACGAATATCAGCACAAACCGATCGATATGGATGGGACGTTACAGCAGATCAACGCACACCTGGTACTGGACGATATCGATCCGTTCGAGCGACAGTTACAGGAAGCATTTCTCGATCGCGTTGACTTTCTTGGGTACATCGCCGAACTGCCCACGTGTCTGATGGTGAACAAGGTGCAACCACTTAGGAAAGATGGGCTCGTAGAGAAGAAGGAGGAGGGAGTAGCATTCAAGGTGCAGCAGAAGATTGGCAAAGGGACCTACGGAACGGTTTATTGGTAAGTACCTTGTTTGTTTTCAGCTGCGATTCTTCAGCATGGCTTAATTCTATTTTGGCTTTTGTTTTGTTCAGTGCCATGGAAGAGCCAGCGGGAAAGAAGGTTGCGATGAAGCAGGAACGGCCGGCAAATCTTTGGGAGTATTACATCTGCCTAGAACTTCGGAGTCGAATCGAAAATCCTGACATCGTAAGTGGTGGTAGTGCACCAACAGCTCTACAGAAAAGCTTCTAATGATACAAATCCAATCCACTTGCAGCTGCCTGGTTTTATGCCGATAGATTATGCGATCATTGGCAATAATGCAAGCATTTTCGTTTCACCGTACTCCCGATACGGCAACATACTGGATGTGTGCAACCTGATCAATAGCGTAACGAACAGAAACATGGACGAATTCATTGCCATGTTACTGAGCGCTCAGATTTTGTCGATCGTAGATCACCTGCACAGCTGCCAGATCATACACGCGGACATTAAGCCGGACAATTTTCTCCTGATGGGACCGTAAGTAAAGAAAAGGAAATACAAATTTGCGTTTTCTCATCGTTATGTTTAATTTCAGCATTGAAATGAACACAAAGATTCCCTGCATACAGCTGATCGACTTTGGTGTCAGTATCGACATGAAGCTATTCCCGGAAAATGCTAAATTCAAGAAGGTGATAACTTACTTCATTGGCAAAACCGAAATTTATCATAAACTAACTTTACTCTTGTTTCGATATCGTCTCACACAGGTGATTACAACGGACGGTTTCACGTGCATCGAGATGCTAGAGAACAAGCACTGGACGTACCAGCCTGATCTGTACGGTGTGGCGGCCACCAGCCACGTGATGCTGTTCGGTAAGTACATGCAGGTGCAAAAGAACGTCGTCAACTGGAGCATCAAGACGGCGATGCCACGTTACTTTAAGAAGGTCGTGTGGGAGAACTATTTCACCACGCTGCTCAATATACGCGACTGTGAGCATTTGCCGAACTTGCAGCAGCTGCGCACTGCCTTTCTGGAGGAGGTGACAATGCACGAGAAGTACATACAGACCAAAGTGGCCGAATTTAACCATGTGCTCGCAACGTGCAAGTAAAGACCATGAATCGGGGGATGAAAGTAAAAAATCAATAAGTATGGAAACTAGCAAAAATAATCACAAACGATGGAATTTTTGTACTGAGGGCAGATATGTCTTTTAGAATACCTCTCAGACTTGAAAAATAATAACATATAATATTTTAATATACAACTTATCAAAACAACATTTCGAAACAATTTTTCCAATCCGAAGCATTAGTGATAACGGTCGAAATGTTTGAATCGAGCTGGTTCAAACGAAACAAGTTGGCATTAGTCAAGGTGTGTGTAACGTTGTCATAGCAGCAGCAGCACACACACACACACACACACACACACACACACACACACACACACACACACACAAAAGAAACCATGTAAAACACATTGTTTACATCTTACAAGCCGACCATACGACTAAACCAAAACAAGCAATAAACATACAAGATAAAAGCGCCCAATTATAGGTAAAAACATCAACATAATACAAAAGAAGATAATATCAA
>KB678713.1:0-17818 GCA_000349165.1 Anopheles christyi | reverse complement strand
TACAATAAGGCTCTCTTTTTTCTCTTCCCACATGCGGCAAAAGTGGCCGTTAATGTGTATTCTTCACCTCCCTATTGAAACCCCGCTTTAATCCGTCCTGCATCGTGTATTTACGACTGCTGCGTCGTAGTAGTTCGGTCGGACTTGCTTCATCGTTATGCACACACACACGCACACGCGCACACACACACACACACACACAAATCGGACGTTGAACCATGGCAAATGAAAAAGGAGAACAGTACACTATCCCACCTGCCACTGGTTACGACAGTTAAAGTTTGGGGAAATGGAAAAATGTTGTACTTATTGTCGGAAAGATAGTTGCTGATATTAAAAAGCTGTTGTAACCATCGTCAACCCCTTCGATGACATAGATGCACACAGGTTTTATCGCTCGCAAATCGCTTACCTGCAAAGAAACGTAAAATTATGAGATTAAATTATTGATCAATACAAGACAGATCTTTGGAGTTTGTGTCGTTTGTTTTCTAATAAAAAAAAAACAACATATAGTGTTATTGACAAAAGCAACCTAACGAATAAAATTCAACATTCAATAAAGCCTAGATTCGCTATAAGCAACATATTCAAACATTGAACCTTAAACTGTCACACTGGACAATAATTCCATAAGCTCTGGAATGCGTTTCGTCCAACTTACGTAGTGCCTATCCCAACTATTAAAACGCTACCTGCCCATCCATTATTAAGCACTCTATGCAACTTGCCATACGGCAACCGACACCGATAGTAGTGGGAAGAAATCGACGAGGAAAAACACAAAATCGATCAATTAAAAACCCGTCTAATGGCACTATTTCGCCGACCTGAAACAACAATAACTATAAATTGCGCACATTATCGCGCCAACACGGCGGAATTGCGATTGCAAACTTGGCGCCGCCCCACAGTCCCAACTCCACTGCTGCAGTTGAGCCTGTCTGTCTGTCTGGCGGCGCAGCATGCTTTGATGTGGTGGACACCACTCTCGAGTGGAAGTGAGGCGGAGTGCTCGCGTGCGCGGCTTTATTTTCCGTGCCGACACTTTATGTTACCCGTTCGTTTCACCTAGCAAGTTTAATGACCACGGGCGGTTTGCCGATACACACAAACCAACAACATTGACGGTCGCGGCCCACGAAGTAAATCGGCGAAGTAAGTAAACTATTAGACGCGGTGTGGAATTGTTTTTAATTAATATTAAAACAACGAACACGGTGATTGCGAACGAATGTGGTGGTGGTGGTGGTGGTGGGTCCAATGGTGGTGTGGCGTCCGTTACAGTTAGATTAAAATCGATTCGATCCCGCGTGATTGCAACGAAAACTGTTAATAGGATATTTCAAGCTTCAAACTATTTTTAGATCGACATGTCTGTTTGATTTTGCTCGTATATAACAAGAATAGGAATAAATGCAATTATTTGTGTTGTTTTGTTGTTCGGGTTATTGATGGACTTTGGACTTTGCGACAAATAATTAACCAAAATTGTACAAAATCTCTGCGACACTTTAACACACGCACCATGCAAGGTACTTTATAATAAAATTATTTGCCAAAGGCGTGGAAATTGTATTTTTCGTGGGTACGTGTTACCAGGTACAGAATACACAAGAGCAAAGGGAACCAAGTATAGCGAGTATAAACCATCGTTCAACGCAAAAGAAACTCGGCTACATGGGAGATCTTTTGGTATGCGCCATCGTCGGCCAAACAAACGAAGCAGTCCATATGGGCGGCGAGAAGTGGTACAATATTTACCAAAATTCCATTTGAATAAGTCATAACCACCTCCCATCCGAGCTTCATTTTTCCTTACCGGGGAAGTAAACAAACGCTCCAAAGGTTTTCAGAAAATAAAACCCGGACTGATGAGTACGGCAAAAGACGAAGAAGTTTAAAAGTTTTGAAAAAAAAAACAAAACACAGGGCCATAAACCAAAGTAGAGAGAAACATGCTACAATAGATGACTCCGAAAAGAAGACATCTTCCATGGAGTAAGTGGTCTTCGATGGAATGCGAGGATTGTTTCAGATCAAGGGCCGACTATCCCTAGGTCTGTGTTTTGTTGGATTGACTTTCGATGTTCTTTCTCTATTTACTAGATAAAGGGCTATGATTTCTTTTTGAATACATCCCATGACCATCCTGCTACAATCAAACTAACGCATATAAACATATCAATTTAAGTTGAGATTATTTTTTTGTAGGAGCTCCCGGTGATCTAACGGAAAAACGTGCTGGTTCCTGTAAAGGCCGGACGTAGTTCAATTCACATCTGGACTGTCCCTTCCGTGGTAATCTCTCCCTGTCTCTCTCTTCAGTGGAAAACCTTCAGCGCATCGAGCATCCATATGATGCGAAACCTTAAGAGCTTAATATTTTTAAATAGATCACAATTACCGTTGAACTCTCAAGGATCAGAAAAAAAAATTAAACTATCTCCGTTCTTAAATAAAGAGGCAAAGGTAAAAGAGTAAAGGCAAATATGTCTAACACCAATTGCGGTTTTCAACACTGCGTACTAAATATCGCCTAAAAATTACTCCTGCAATTAATCTCTTGGATTTTGGATACGTAACTATGTAACTGTGTAAAAAGTACAAGTAAATACGTCATATAAATGTAGTGTTTCATATAACAGCTGCAAAGCGGGTCACTTAACGATGCTTTCATAAAATTTGTTCCGAATACCTTCGTGTGTACATGTAGGCGACGTGCGTGTAGAAACATTTTAAGCAGCACAAATGGAGTGTCAAGCAAAGTGCACGGACGTCAGCTTCTAGCAAACTTGGTGCGATAGCTGGTAGGTAACACGAAAGTGGAACGGTATTTTCACAACGATCGCTGAAGCACGCGATCTACGATAGCTTTTCTGCAGCGTACAGTGGCGGCGGGCGCAAGGAGTGATGCGCATTTTGCACCTCACCATAATTATAACCGTGTACGAATACAGGGTTACCGCAAAGGGCGGAAATAGCCGCAGCTAAATGGCATCGTGACGTTGACTGCCTGTTGATGAGCCAGAAGAGAAATAACACACGTGGATGAAAAAATGCGCTGCAAAACTTTGGCACATTGGCACTTCAATAATAAAACATTTCTATGCATCAGAAGATACTCCTTCCCGGGCAGAACACATCTGAAAGGACGATAATTGCTCATTATAAAATGCAATAGCCTTCATGTTACAATTATAAAAATTAAATTATTTATTTATTTCATTGCACCTTTTCAATAACGTATCAACAACGCTGCCAAAATAATGTCGCAATAGTAAAAACTGGAATATTTACTTCAAGAAAAAAGTCAAACAGCATACCAAAACACCAACAACCAGGCTTCTCTTTTGACAGTTTCAACAAAAAGGAGCAACTGTCAGGTGGCCTGAGGGATGAACGACCATATGTCTTCGTCATGGAGAGTGCAAAATGGCAACGTTTACCGAAGCATCGGTGACCGTCACGAGTAAGGTATTAAGCAAATAAGGAATCGTAGAACCGACTCAAGGCAAGTGGGTAACGACGGTCCATCATTATAATTGTATTTGTGTTCGATTTTCGCCAAGTTGGTCAAAGACGTACGATGGATTATCCCGAGCAGGAATGTGGTTTTGCAAATCTGTCAGATTCTCGTTAAACCCGCGAGACGACGGCACAGCGGCAGTGCAACAAGCATGTTGTTGAGTGACAGATGGATTCAATTTAACTGCAACGGAAGCGAGTGGTTTCATTTTTTTCCATTACCTTTTTCACGCACAATATTCAAACGGCAACAAAGAGAGCTGGCCGAACAGGATCATTTACCATTCATCCATGCGGATCGCAGCAAAAGGAAATAATAACCGTTTTTAAACACGAGCAAAGCAATGCCGCCAACGGATACCTGTCGTAACTGATTGTTTGGAACAGGAGAAAGAGGGAAGGAAGAGATACGGAGGAGATGCGAAAACCCAGACAGGTCCGTGCTCTGAAGCACTCTTTGCATTTGTTTTAGGCTCCACAGTCACTAGAAAAGCAAAAATCGCGATTCAATATTCGACGCGTAGCATCAAACGATGAAAACAAAGTCTCAACGGAATAAAACAGATACGACCCTCTTGTTTATCGCCCTTTTATTCTGTGCAATTTTGTTCATACTCTTCTGTAAAATCCTGCTTTACTGCTTCAGAAGAACGAAAGTCGCAAAAAAAAAGATTCTTCGAAACGTGCTCACCACTGCCTGCCGTCCTGATAGCAACAAAGTTCGAGTATTGGCATAAAAAATATAATCTTGGCGTGTCAAGCAAAAATACACAACCACAGTCGATACAACAAACCGCTCACGGCAGCAACAAAGATCGCAGAAACGACAGCCACTCCGACGACGTCCACCCAAGAAAGGGAAGCATAAAGGAAGTGGAAGTTTAATTTCGACAAAAAAATTCCACAAAATACTTCGTGCCAGGACCTAAGAAAACAGCAAAGGTTTAATTTTTTTTAAATAAAATTCCAAAACAGAATATGTGGCGGAAAAATGTTTACGACAATATGAAGCACTTTGGACAAGAAGCTGAACCGAACTGCATGGAAGAATGCTGCGGAAATGTAATGCCCCATCGTTTCAAGATGGCCCTGTGTACTGGATCGGAAGATCCACCTTGATTGTACTATTTTCAACGGAATAGCAACTGCAGAAACCACCAAAACAGAAAACAACAGGCTCCCGTTTTGTTCAGTACAACAAACCCGCAATCAAGAAGTATGGTATTTCCTCTGTTGCTCTACATTTTAGCGTTTCTCCCACTGCAATAAAAGATTACCCTTCCAAAGCATATTTGACACATTGCTCCCCTTCAAAACTTTTTCATTGTGTTTGTGTTTTGTTTTATAAGTCTTTTTTCATTTTTTTCTTCTGTCATCAACCAATAAGAGGATAACATTTAATCATATCTGCTAGCACCACTTCTAAATTAGGATAATTTTGCAAACCGCTGAGTACGAATGCACCTTTATCGCATGCTACAAATGCAACAACTGTATGCGACCAATGTAGGACACTAAAAGAATAGCCACTGCTTTTCATCGTTAATTGTAGGCTTTTGTGTACGAGCAAACCGTTTCTCGAACCATTCAACAACTCGGTTCAACATTTGAACGCTTTGCAACGCAGTGCCAAGGAAACGATGTTCGCATTTGCCAGCTGTATATTTGAGCAATTTCACATTGGAATGAGATTTTACTTTTTGACTACATTGTAGGAAACGATTGTGAATTACAATGTTGCATAATCGTGTACCAGGAAACCAGTTCGCAGGAGAGTTGCTTGAGGAAGGATAGCAGTAACGAACACGACAACAGGAGGATGTTGTGCATCAAAGATTGCATGCTGCCTGAAGAGATGATTTATTATTGGACAAATTAATCTAATAAGTATGTTAATTCTCTATGATCCCGTTCGTAGTTGAGCTTTCTTTTTCCAGGTTTTTTTTTTTGCAATTTTCGTCGTAGAGAGGCGTTATTAATGTTCAACACAAAAACAATACGCTTACATTTAATTAACAAAATACTCGAGCTATCAGCGGTGCTCCTATCTACAAGCTCACCTGAAACAGTCCAGATATTGTTCCACTTTACACCACTTGTGTGAACACTTACCCTCTATGTTGGAACAACATAACGTTCTTACCTAAATTAGCCCTTCCCTTGGTTGCGATAAAATACTAATGCCAAGAGAAAACTCCACAGAACCCCTTTTGCTTTCCTATAGCAATTTCAACAAAATCAACGAACGACTCTCGTGTTGTAATACTTGTGCATGCATATCGAAGTGCACCTGAAGCAGCAACACTGAGACCAACAGCACAAAAGACAAACAAAAGGCTACAATTTTCAACGCTTCCATACTTCAGCACCCGGCAGTAGAAAAAGGCGATAAAGTTTTACCCTGTACCCACTTTACGGAGCTTGGCATGTAAGGCAAAGCGTGGAGTCCATCTCTGGAGACAAGTACGAAGTAAGGGACCGGCAGTGTATCTCGAGTCAGCACGCGGTTGTAACTTTTTTTCACCAGTGTAACCAGGCATCATTACCATTATCTTAATTTTCCCCACAGTTGCACTAATTTTCTGACTGCTGCATACCACTGCATCTGAAGCAAACGTGTAGCAACCGCCGTACATGCGTCCTATAGCTTGAGCTGGTGCAATCGGGATAAAAAGCTTTTTTTATTTTCTTTCTTTATATACAGGTGAAGGGTTCTTACAAGGGAAGCAAATTTCTTACAGGATGGATGAATACCATACCATCGTTTTTGCCTTTCAATGTCAATTCATCCTAACACAAACATTAGCACTTTGTATCTTGTATCACTTCTGTATGCGAGATAGCAATGAGTAAATTTAAAAAAACTTAAAAGGACAAAAACTTTGTTAGCTAATAAACTATACACCGTATGCAGAACATATGTGTATGCACACACATATAAGTATGCGTCAAATAAACATTTTAAAACAAAAATAATAATATTAATATGTTTTTACTTAAGCAAAACAATTTGCGAAAGCATCTGATAACATTTCAGACACTATATTTAAAGAAAATAATTATATTTTTAGTACGTTTTTTATAATACGAAACAGTCTGAACATCTGTTCATTCAATTAAATTTTATCCGTTAAAACTTTGGGTCTATGTTGATTAAAAGGAAATTGAATCTAATTATTAACCATCAAATGTGTTTATAAATTTTATGTTTAACAATACGGCTTATCCAAGCCGTTCTTTCTGATTAAAAAAAAACTCCAAGAGTTTTCATAACTTATGTTGTTTGATAAAGAAATGCTTAAGATTATTCAATAAAATAACAGTTTAATTATACAAATAGGAAATGAAAACTTAATTATTATGCTCATAAGTTTTTTGTTTGTATCTTGTCTTTTACCATACAAACTTTACATTTGAGAAAAAAAAAGTCTTATTTTCAGAACATAATTTGAACATAATTGACACAATATTTCGGAATATGTATTTTTTCTCATTGGGTTTAGAAAACAACATATAGAAAATCGATCGTTCAAATGCTTCACAAGATGATGCCGGAACAGATGGTTCCAAATGGTGCCACGTTCACGTCCTCATCATTTGCTGTTTTTTCCTCCCTAGCCAACATTCCCTTCCCTCTTTACTATTCTTAACGATCATAATTCTATTCGGTCAACATTTTTTTTCCTATTGAATCCTATTGTTTGAAAATCTTGCCTCAAACCTTCCTTCAGGCATGCGAAGATCGGTTCAAAAGATCGCCCTGATCACTTTTGTTCCTTCCCTTCCTTTCTCGTCCTAAAAACGACGGATGTGTGTTAATATGCGTACGGGTGCGTAAATGTAAAAGCCGCAGTAACAAAAAAAAGGTAAAATGAATTGTAGACTACACCGCCAAACAACACCATCCGGGTGTGTGAGACGGGGGATGTGTAAAGTGGCGTGGCAGCGGGCGGTAAGGTAAGGTAAGAAACGGCTTTTGTCGGATGCCGTCCTATACCACGGCATAAAGCATAAACGTACACACACACGCGCGCGTGTATACATAACAGCCTACGGCAGGCTATCGATGACCGTTGAATATGACATAGAAACACACAGCAAGCAAAGCATAAGGGAAAAATCCTTCCCGAAAACCTAGAAAATGAAACGGACGAAGTTTAGAAGCAAAGACGAGAAAATCGGATTGTTATGCTTCTCTTTTTCGCCCTGTGTGTGTGATATAAAAGCGTCCCTTCAACACAGGCAAAGATGCGGTAAGAACGAATTCAATAACAACAAAAAAATCCCGAGAACGCACGTATCTTTTGCCTTACCTTACCTTACCCTCCTTCCACAGGGCTTCCTCATTCTCTTCTTCCTTTTTATGCTTTGCTTTCATCCACTTTTCATTTCACCATCTCATTCCACCCGTGCCTCATTTCCTTCATCATCTCCTCATGCAAAGGCTGATGTTTCAAGACGCCAACGTGTATGTGAAGAAATTGGTGAAAAGAAATATTGAGGAAAGGCAGAGGGCGAGCAAGCGATAGAGAGAGAAAGAAAAAGAGAGCGAAATAGAGAGAAAGAGAGAGAGAGCTTTGAAGGTGTAAAAACTCGACGCAAATGACGAGAGGAACAAGAAAACAACACAAAGCGCACCGAAAGGCGAAGGTAAAGATACAACAAAAAGAAAAGGAAGAAAAGCCAAAAATGAACACAAAGAAGAACGCAGCCGCCCCGACCCCTTGTCCGATTCCGAAACATACATGAAGGCAATGTAAGAGCAAAATGTAGAAAAAAAAAGATAAATGTAAAAAACAACAGTTTCACACACACACATACGCACGCACGGCACGGCCGAAGTAGAAAGAAACCGAAAAGACATCCCGCGCGACTGCGCACTGTCTATTAAGGGGTGGGATGGATTCCAAGAGCCAACAAGCGGCAAAAGGATGCTACGTAGGGGTGCAGGGTGTGTCATAGGTTGAGGACGTGCGCGGGACGGTCGAATGGAACAATTCCGAAAACGCGACCGAAATAGGAATGCCACCGAATGGTATGGCAACGGACACATGTGTATGAGAATAGTGGGCAAAGGGCCGGGGGCCAAGGAGAGAAGCTCGATGTGGGGCAAGGTAAGCAATGGAACGAAAAAGCGGAGCGGTCAAAAAGAATCGTAAAGCCCCCCCTCTCACACTAGGTTGCAGGGCACATAAACGAGTGGTGGTTGAGCGCGGCTGATAGAGGAGGGATGGTGGTGGTAAGGCGGAGTGGTTGTCTGGTTCCATATACTATTTCCCGCTCACGCTCAAGGGCGGCGAAGAGTTGCGGGACGAAGGGATGCTGAAGCCACAGGCATGCACGCACTCTCTCGCGTCATAAACCGTCCAAACGATCGAGAAAGAGAAAGAAAAGATACACACAGAAAGAGAAACGCCGAAAGATCACAAGCAGCGAAACCCGGCACCGGCCAATACAAACGGCAGGGATGGAACGAAAGAGCGAGCGAGAAAGACAGATAAGAAGATAAAATGAGATTCAGATGGGTCGGAAAGAGAGAGTGTGAAATGAGTAAAATAGCTACCAGAAGTGGCGCAGCAGCAAGTGGTGGTCTTTAGGGGTTGTTCGCGAATGTGGGAGCGAGACAGTGAGTAAGTGAGTGAGCGCGATCATTTGAGGAAAGAGCATGATCGACGCAGGATCTAACGTAAAAGAGAAACCCCATGCGTGAGAGACTGCCGACGGTGGGTGGATGAACACGCATGATAATGACGCTGAAGATCATCAAACACACACATACATACACGCGAACAAACATGCTGGCACACGCACGCATCCATACGTGCCAGTACGCATAGTGCGGTAACTGCAGCAACCTTTCCTTTCTCGTCCGCTTCTTTTGCTTCGTGTTCCAATACTTCCTTTCCCTAGCAGGGCTTCCATTGGCAATCAACTTGTTAGATGACGGGATCGGTTAAAGGCAGACTTTGGTCACCCTATCCCACACACTAATACTTCCCCTCTTGCTTGCCGCCCTCTGAGGCAAACGATAACAACACACGAATGTTGTGTGTCCGTTGCATGAAAAAATGAATCTGTTTCGATTCAACCCATAGCGTCGAAATCTACCATCGGACACAGAGGCCAATGCTATGCGCGATAATAGTAAAATCATAACTTTTTTTTCTAATGCGAACTATTACAGACTATAATAAAACGAAAATAATAGATAAATTGTACGCTCTAATACTGTGTGCCGTTTCATTTATAGCCAGACATAAAGATTTGTTGAAAAGACGTCGCACAGGGCAAGCGGCTAGTTCCTGAACTACAGCCTCAGCCGTAGCATCCGCCTCACAAACATTCCCACCCCTTTACCAAACCCAACGATAACTAGGTCAAAACCATCTGCCAAATCGGTATACTGCAGGCAGGCGCAGGCAGGCAGCACGTAGCGAAGAAAATGGCCTGCAATGTAAAGAATGGATGGGAGTGTGAGAGGTGTGAAAATTAACCACAGTTACAGAACAGTCAGAGGAGCCAGATGGTACTGCCACCGCTACTGCTACCCAACCGACCACACCGTTCGCGCCATCTTTGATGAATGGGTACTGTTTTTTTTTTTCGAGTATCCCGGCAAGAAACGTGCGTACGTGCACGCCAATTGACACCAGGGAACAAAACGCCATTTCTTTCTTCGCGCTTGCTGTTCCACTGATTGGCTCTCGTTGCGTTATTTTTTCCGCAGCCATAAATTGGGTTTTGACTGGCGGTTTTCAACGAGCAGTCACCACTTTCATTGTTGTTTTCCTGCTTCCGAGGCTACTCTCACAGGCGATGGAAAAGAGGAATTCCCCCCACCCAGCTGGTAGCACCTCGTCAAAGCAAGCTGTGCTATAATAAGCGAACGTAGTAGAAAAGTTCGTGCCTGCTAAACTTGGTTTAGCTTAGCTTGAGCCTCCGTTGGGAGTTGGAGATTTTCTCAACCCCTGTCTAGCGAGTTTCGGAAAAGAGGGAAACTTATTGGCTCCTTGCTTTCGTCACGTCATCTCCTTCCATTAGGGATACGGCCCATCGGCTGCGCGTTTGAGCATTTAAGGGAATGGCAAAAAAAAAAAGATTCACGAGGTTAAAGAGCATATCCTAAGCCGAGGGGATTATTTCCGAACACTTTTCCCATCACCCTCGTTAGACGACCTAAAATGGACGAAGATGGCACTTGGCGATGAAGCATTTCTGCAAAGGATACGTTAAAAATCTTACATTCAATGTGCCTATTTCGGCCATTTTTCTTTCATTTCACTTCGCCATTTCATCCTGAATAATCTCCCAAAACGTTGGTGTATGTTCTGTATAATGCTTTTTTTTCCTATTGGTTGGATTGGATTGGATCGGTTGACTGACGCGAAATTTGACAACTTGACACACAGTGACAGTAGAATAAATTGAGCACCATCTTTTGGTACAATTTATGCGTCGCCATATGCCTATTAAACGGTTTGTAGTATCTTTAGATTGTAGAAACAAACCTTACCTGTAAACTGTTTGTAGCCGCCCAGTATCTTATGCTTCCACCATTTGACGATATTTCCTGCCATTGCGCCGCCTGATGAAGGTGCCACGTTCACGTACACACAATCGACGTTTGCTATTCTGGGTTACGTTTGGGACTGCACTATTCGATAACAACACTAACTTTTCAATTTTACTTTTTCTTATACTACACTAAACGTGAAGGCGGAAGGGGGGATAGGGTGTCTATGCGGTTTTCCTTGCCCCATAACATTCTCTAACATTCCACTTTGTAGGCAGTGGACCTCTGCCAAACACAAACCAGAAAACACACATACACACACAAACACACACTAGCTCCTGTGCCAACTTACTCCAGATAACTATTTTCCCATTTTTTCACTTGCTTGCACACGTTTGCTTTACGTTACAAACACGCTCTGGCCAGCTGGCAAGCTGCAACTGACAAAACGAAGCCCCGCACTCACTGCCCTTTCTTCTTCTATGATCTTTTTGTCACACCATTCACAGCTACACCGCACACTTGGAATGCTGCTGTAACTTTTTAACGAACTGCATCATGTACTTTCAAACAAACACTCGGCAGCTATGCTATTTCAGAACACGAGGATCACCACGATCACTATTTGAACTTGCACAGGGTGTGTTTTTTTTTTTTTGACAGGTGGTGTTGAACTGATGGTGTTGTTGCGCTGGTTCTGGTTAAAGAATAGGAATAAAAACAATCAACTTTTTAGGACAACAGCAGGCAGTGTAAGGTGGAATGGTGTGTAGCCGTTCACCTCATTTAAGTTCCTTAACAAACAATTTATTCGCTACGTTGAAAGAATGAAAGAAACAGTCAACAGCTTACATACATAATAGTTCAACAATTTTCTCCAATCTCTGACTGCGTTAGGAAGCTTACGCGTTCCGAGTTCGTCCTACCATTCCAATCAAAAATTTCATCAACCGAAGACACAAACAATAAATATTTCTACCCCTTCAAATTGAGCGGGAATTGAATTTGAACGTTGTTAGGTATGGCTCTCTGCCTAGCTTAACGTGGCCACAAACAACAGGGCTGTTGCAGTGTTGGTGTACATTCTTCTACCTGCGCTGGTACTATTGTGTTAGTGTGCTGCCTGCATGATTGTGGTGTGCGTGCTTATGCTTCTCTTTCTGATACACCAAGTACCCTCCACCAAAGCAGCGTGTTACAAAGAATCTGCTTTTGTTTTGTATTTCTTCCCTTAAATTGTTTATGTTTGGTAAAAGATTTTAACAATTGGTTTTGATAACATTATCTCCAATCGCGATACTGAGAATGATACCACGATATAATTTAACACATCTCTTGTTTTACAAGACGATAGTATATTTAACGATAATGCATGTTCAACGCCACTTTAGGTGCCGAATGAGTTCAGAATCGTCACGCTCAACTATATGTTTCTCACTCCAATGAATTGATGGCAGTGGCCGCTTCTATCAGTGACATAGCTTGTAAGACGGGCCATTCCAACACCAATCGAAGTTGAACACTATACAACACAAATCGTTAAATACCGTGCTGGAATTATTACGATCGACGTCTAAATTACAAACTAATTGAGCGCTCCCAATGCACGGATATACGGTGAGTCCGACAAATTTACAAAAAAACACTAACTCAATCCATGATGAACCGATAAATATGTGTACACCATCAGTGAGAATTGGTGTAAGATGCACTGCTCAAATAACAAGCCGAAGCAATATAAATAAACTCTTTTTTTAATCAGAAATAATCACCTTGAGCTAAATACGAAATACACAACACTCATTACACGTTGAAATACGTTTATTTTTGTTTTACAAGTCCCACGATCAAAATTGCAGTACAGAAAATCACTGTAAATAGCAAATGCGTGCAACTCTTTTCTTTTCACTTGCATTCACCACGAGCGCGACACGCCGTACATCTGCACGCCACGAAAGTAACATTACAAATAAAAGAGAGCAAGAGAAACACGCAGTTGAATGGTCGTTTGTACCTATCTCTTTTTCATGCATAGTATTCGCGACAGGCTTGTGCAAGTGTATGCGTGCATACGAGGAGCGCGCTAGTTGCTCAGAGAAATAAATGTGTAGGAAAGAGATGGCAAGAGCATCTGTCAAGCTTCGGATATTCTCTCAACACATATGAAACTTCAGCGGCTGTCGGTATGGGATGTGAAGTATTCAACCCTCCTATGTACACGTACCGCAGCACCATTTTCTTTGAAATAATCAAGCTTTTGGATTTTGCAAAGGAAGCAGAAGCATTGTGGAGCCCCTAGGGTTTGTTTAATTTTGCTCATAATACACTTAAACGTAAACCACAACAGTCTAAAATTTGAAATTCAATCAAACAATTGAGTGATTTTTTTGTTTTTTATCCAAACATAACAACAAATGCGAAAGGGGATGTAGCTGCAATGAGCTTTAAAATTATTGTGGAAATGGCATGAGATATGTTTCCTATACTAAATAGTTCTTTGTAATTAAATTGTCAAACTGTTTTAGAATTATATTAGATTAAATTTTTTATTTCAAGTGTATGGCTCTTCCAATTCCTTTCCTTTTATTCAGTTCATTTTTTGTGTGTGCCGCGTTTCATGATATTAGCATCATTAGGTACAATTCACACAAAACTTCTCTTCAAGTGGGGATAATTAGAAAGAGCTGCAAAACAGCACAAGACATTTTTACTGAAACAAACTGGAACACTGCACCATATTATACATATTGTAGCATTAATGTATTTTAATGGAGTTTTATACACGATTTAAAAAAAATACATACTACTTTCATTAATCTTCTCATCTCGGTACACCGTTTACGTTGCATAAAACGGCAGAATATCCGATGGTGATTTATGCAACTTTGTGATCAATACTAGAAATAATAAAAAATATGAATAAATAGGAAACAAGCGCTACCACCCAGCTGGCATTTTTAATCTGATAGCTGTTGTGCAAGAAACTTTTGCATTTTTACTTTAATAGCTGATACTGCGAGAAACAAATGCTGCATGTTATCGTCAATTAGACACGGTCCCGGCAATTTGTAGTGCCTTGCTGTAAAACACTATCAGCAAAGGTATGGCATGTTAATGCACGAAGCAACTGACTGCGTGGTACAATGATGGGATATTCCACGATCGACAATCAAAACTTAAAATTATGCCTTAATGTTCCATCGATCAAAATTGCAGTAAACACGCAGTCGCAGCTTTTCACGGTGTCATAAACTGCTGCATGTTGAGACATCCACGATATTGTGCACCGTCAGAGAAAAAAAAAACAACTAATTATTCATTCAAAGATGTTACAAACCATCAAAGTTTTATTACTAATCATAATAATACCTATAACTGTTCAGCATTGATCAATTACTAATCTTTTAGTTTACTAACTTAATGTTATAGAGCAAGTATTATAGTAAGGATAATATTTAAATTTACAATATTAGCAAAAACATATTGTTTAAGCATTGTATAACATACGCTAAGAGTTTCCAACACTCAATATAAGGGTTCACATCGCAAGCGAAATAAATTCAACGGGGGATTCTGTATTCTTCGTATATTCTTTACACCATCGTTCGTCAAGTGCGGCACACTTTGAAGGCCCTGCCACATTTGCACTGAAACTGTGAGGAAAATCACGTACGTGGGCACATTAGTTTGATGGTTGCAATTAATTTTGCAACCTACAGCCATCACATTAATCGAACATCGTCCCAATAGTGGTACGTCTGCAGCAAGTGTGTGTATTTTAATGTTATACATACCTTCCTTTGCACTCAAAGTTTGGTGGCGGGGCGAAATTACATCCGTTTTCCAGATTAATTTGATGCTTTTGCACAGTAGATGCACAGTAGCTGCACGCAGGTCACTTTTTAACATACGTCATTTGTTAGGTTGTTAGGTTAGGTTAGGTAATATAGATATTGATGCACACAAAAATTTAATAGTGTGTAGTGTCAAAAAGGCAGTACAGTTGTAGCAAAGACATAAAATAGAATTCACATTTAAATTGAAATTAAAGAAGAAGCATGGCATATTTCATAAACACAATCAAAAGCAAAGCAAAGCAAATAATTATGGCTTTTAAATATTATATTACACATCTTAAAATCCAGGTCAACTATCAAAGCGGAAAACAAAATTGCAAAAAACATGTTGCAAACTACTGCCGGCTGATTGTCATGAAACATCGTTCTTTTCATCTGCCAGCTGCAATTAAGACATCAAAGAGGTGCCCTAGATAATACATGAAACAAAGGAAACTTGTCTGTTTACTGTTTGAAACAATAAATGTTTAAGTTAGTTGATTTTGCAGCACATAAAACAGATCAACAGAACTGCTGGAAGATAGAAAATTATACTAAAATGTGTGGTTTGTACACTTTTATTATCTTTGCCGTTCCTGCCATTGTTATTGCTATTTTTATTTTGGGTCATTATTTGGTCCATAGGACAATATTTTCAATCCATCTTATAGAAACCAAATATCGATGTGAACGAAAACATGTGATGAAATAACCAAAAAGTTCAATTGCAAATCAAACACATGGTCTATTTGTATGTAAAAGTTTAGCGCTTGAACGTAGATAGCATGCAAAAGTCTGATCCAATATAACTGGATGCCCTTCCATGTGGGCTTCCATTTCGAAACGGACATTTTAATTAACCTACAATTGCAAAGCTCGAACCGATACCACCACCTCCCGCCCATCGCGGTGCTATTCTTTATTCTCATATCTTAAGCATCGCTCAGCGTCATCAGCCGACCGTTCAGTAAAAGCATGCAATCGGCGGCGCACGATCTAAGGAAAGATCGTCAAGATCAACCACCGCCGGCCGAATGTTCAACGTCAACTCATCCAATTCTTCCTCTGCTTACCGCGTGGCAACAAACCACCGGCAGTAAGCTGGCAGTAACTGGATAGATTCTGTTTGGCTGAGCTTTTGGCTTGCGAGATACATCTGAGCGTTGAGCAGCTTGTAAAGGGTAAATTGGTGGAAGGAAATGCGGTAAAAAAAAGTGAAGTCGTTAAGAAGGGTAGAGAACAGCGCCATCGTACGAGGCGGTAAAAGATCAAAGTAGAAGGCGCACAGGAACAGCCTCACAAAAATCAGAATAGGCGAACTATGGTCCTCTATATGGTGTATTTTTAAAAGCAAACTTTACATTTTTTCGAATAACGTTAAACAATATGTTTGTGCAGGTTAGAAACGATTTGTCGAGAAATCTACGAGAAATGAGATCGAAAGTTAGAATTGACGTGTATGAAAATATAATGATTTCAATAATATTTTTTATTAATTTTGACCACAATCGCCCACAATGCGATCGTGTGCGGAGGATCGACCGGTTTGAGATACGAACCAAGAAAACGGGCGGCTCCGGAAAGCAAAGGCTTTAAAAAACCTTCACAACCTAACATTTGCCGTCCAAGGGCGTGTATAATTTTTCAACCCATTGCATCCCTCAAGAGAACAGTGAAGAGAACAGGACAAGAGGAAAGCGTGCGCGAAGCTCCATCAGTAGGCATCTCCATCCCGGTTTCCATCCAGCAGCACCCCTAGAGGTACGCGTGTCCGATGTCTTAACTTATTTTTCGTTACTCTGCTTGGTTTCACTATATTTTAATCTTCCGTTAGTTGATTTGCTCGGGGAGTTTATCTGCTTTGGGGTTTATTTCTTTCTGTTCAATCTTCAACTACACTTATGCTGAGTTTAGCATCATCCTTTTCTTTATCACTTATGTGTCCTTATGCATCCCCCATTTCGGGCCGCTGCACGAGTGAAGCTTCAAATAGTTCCCCGATAGTAAAAGCATTGAAGCCGCAGCCTTGAAGGCGGCATCAATTAACTAGCAGCTGCATTATGCGACGGATATCTTTGCACGAGTGCGGCAAGCGTAGCAATCTTTGAAATGGTTTTTGAAAGGCACAACAATTGGATGGTGTTGCAAAAATGTAAATGTAAATGAAAAGTTTATTTTTCTTTTTCATTGTCTATAGCAGCGTGTATCGCTCGGATGCTTTGAATGAAATCGATGAAGGAATTCAATTGTTTGTTTTAATTGTTCTTTAGGAAAAAGAATGTACACTTCGCTCTTTTTAAATATTAATGTGCCTAAACTCTTACATCATTCACATTTAGGAAGTTATATGCAGTGTGACATATAATTTTGCATTTCATCTTTCGCTTTCATATTACATAGACTTACACTGTTTTTACTTTTGTTGGCAATATAACTATGATGATCGCGCTTCTCTGATCGCTTTTTGAATGCATGAGTGTCGGTGACCGATGTTTACATCTTTTTTAATGTGAGAGTGTTGAAGTTTTGTCGAATATTCTTCAACTTAACCAAAGACTATTATCCCAGATTTTTTAACAAAATTGAAAATAATCGATTCGCACCTAAATCCTCAATCTTTTGAAACAACAATTGATGCCGTTCCGGTGGTACAGTCCGCCGGAGATACAGTTAAATGTCCGCCTTCGCTTCAAATCATGCTGGGAACGAGTTTTTCATTTGCCAATCTAGTGGAGTAACTCATTAGTCACAACTATGTTGCAAAAAAGCATGTATGGTAGATTGTATAAAATTTTACTTTTGGAGACGATTGGAGCTGCGAAGCCAAAGACTCTTAAATGTTAAAACCAACCAATCAACTCGTCCGGGGCAGCTCGGTGGTCGAATGGATGACGCGCCGGCTCCTGTAAAGGCCGGACGTAGTTCAATTCTCATCCGGACT
>KB678702.1:0-17761 GCA_000349165.1 Anopheles christyi | reverse complement strand
TAAAATATGTTCTCTTTACGCCATTAGTCACTTTGCATCACATTCTCGGAAGCCACATTCAGCCAACGGGCCGGACTTTACCAACCCCTGTAAGATTTGGGGGACAGATATTTTATGTATCGATTTTCCGCAGAGAATAAATCATTACTCTTAAACACACTCATTACTGGATGCAAATTCGGAGTGAAGAAAAAACAAGAATCAAACAAAAAACACGACACCCATTACCACAAAACAAGCAAATTCGGATGCACGCTTCACTGCTCGGCCAGCAGCAGATTCCTGGCCACATAAATAAGCTTGTCTTGTCGGCCCATCGTACCGGTACACGGTTGCCGGAACTATGCGTTTTAAATCATTTTTTGAATGGTTAACACCCTCCTTTACACCAGAATTGTTTGCTTCGCGAGGGCCGACGGGTTCGTCGCTTTGAGTCTTTCCGTTGCTGGTTTCCGAGATTCGATGGTACATGCCGTCCAAAAGCTTTACGTAATCGCACCCAATCTCGAACCCTACGGTGCAATGTCAATGAGCCAGAAGGTGGTGTGCTGGACGGTGTAACTTCACTTTCGGCAAACCACTGACCTTGCCCAACCGGCATCATCAGTTGAGGGTGGGTTTTCACACAGGCATGCTGGGTGGTATTTATTGTTCCCTTCTCGTTTTCGCTTCCTCGTGACTAATTTCCGTAACGCGTAGCTTTGTTGGTGGTAACGTTTCGCGGTATTACGAATGTCTGTTTTGTTTTCTGTCGCGTGTACGCGATCGTGGACAAAGCGGATCAATCTGTTACACCTGTTTGGTATTTAGTAAGCGTGGATAAAATGGGCATCCGACAGGCATGGAGGCGAAACTAATTAGCACGGCATTTACATTTAAATTAGAAAAAAAAACAAAAACAGTGTAACTGAAACTTACACCCAAATCCATTTCCAATTGACAGGTGCGTTGCGGATAGGCGAAAGTGAAGCATTCCTGCAATAAGAAAATGACCTTCCATTCCATTCGCTAACGATGCCCGCTGTCGCTAGTGCTGAAATGTCGTCAGAATCGACCAAAGTACGGCCCCATATTGCCAGGCCAATGGCAAAAACCACCTTAAGTGCCACGTGTTATTCGCGAAGAATAAGCTGGATGAAGCAGCTTCCGTGCCTGCTGACGCTTCTGTGCTGCATCGCTAGTACGGTGGTAGGACAGCGTGATACGATCTGTCCACCGCAGGACATTATACTGCCGTGCAGATGTTCACAGCGTGGCAGTGAAATACAGATATGGTAGGATTTCTATCAAATTTACACATTAACACATTAACATTCACCTTTTTTTTTCCTTCGTTAAATTCTTCAGGTGTTCGCACAGTGATTTACCACGCGTGTTGATGGGGCTAAAGGCCGTCTCCAAGTCCATCATTCGACCGATCGATGAGCTGATTCTGGAGAACAATTTTCTACCTTCCCTGCCTGGCCGAACGTTTGCACCGCTCAACATCCTTCGGCTGATGCTGCGCCACAACGGGCTGGAACGTCTTTCCAACGGGTGGCTGAACGATCTGGACAAAAGTTTGGTGGAAATTTTCATAGTCGAGCGCAACCTGCGCAGCATACCGGTGGATAGTTTGACGGGAATGCGCAAGCTGGAAGCGGTCACAATACAGAGCGAGAACTTGAAGCGCCTGCCCGACTTTTCCGGTCTTCCGAAGTTGCGCTACATTAACGTACAGAGTGGGTCGCTGATTGAGTTAGCCCCACAGTACTTCCGCGAGCTGGCGAGCCTCGAAACGCTGCACGTGACGGGAAGTGGTAGCCTTAACCGGCTGGAGGCAGGTCTGTTTAACGATCTGCCCAAACTGCAGCTTATCAATCTCTCCGAGAACGGTATCAGCTGGGTGCATCTGCGTACGTTCGTGGGACTTCCATCGCTCAAGACACTACAACTGTCCGGCAATAAAATCACCGACGCTGGTATGATTGGCCGTGCGGTAAAGGACATACACAACCTGCAAGTGCTCCGTATGGATAGGAACATGATATCGAAACTGAACGAGGGTAGCTTTGTCGATCTGCCGGCATTGAAAGAGCTGTATCTAAACGACAACGGCATAACGGAGATATTCCACGGTGCGTTTCATCGGACGCCCAGCCTGAAGCTTGTCCACCTTGAGAACAACTATCTGCGGCGTGTCCATCCCGAATCCTTTCTACAGGCGTCGGGCAGTGGCGTCGAGATGATGCACCTACAGCAGAACGAAATTGGCCGGGTGGAGGAGTTACGATCGCTGCTCGATGCATTGCCCATGCTTCGCTTTCTCGACCTCAGCTACAACAAGCTAGAAGCGATCCCGTTCGGTGCACTGCGTGGACATGGAACGCTCGAGCAGCTGTACCTTAACCAGAACCGCATTCGTATGATCGAGCGGGACGCGTTCATGGCGATGCCGGGATTGCGTGAGCTTCGCCTGCAGAATAACTCCCTGCACGATCAACTTCCGATGCCCTTTTGGAACTTGCCCGGTCTTAAGGGGATCGACATTTCGTACAACAACTTCCGCCGCATGGATCCAAATCTGCTCGTCGGGGTGCCGTCCCTTCGACGGCTAGACATCAGTGGTAATACACTGTCCGTGATCGATGCCGGTGCCTTTACACACACTCCAATGCTGGAAACAGTCAACATCTCCTTTAACGAGCTGTCGAACATCCATTCGGCTACGTTCCGTGATTTGAAGCACATGTTTGAGCTCGACGCAGGCAGCAACCATCTGCAGGAGTTCATCCCGGGGCTCCCAGTCGCTGTGGAGCGTGTTAATCTGCATGGTAATAAAATCACACAACTACCACCACCAACCACCGCTAGCCAGCTTTGGGATTTGCCCAACCTGCGCATGCTGGACATCAGTAGCAATCAGCTGACCCGGTTGCCAAGGGCCGTCTTTAAGCCGACACCGCAGCTGCGCATCCTTAGCCTGGCCCGCAACCAGCTCCAATCGGTCGACGACGGTAGCCTTACGGGACTGAGCCGTTTGGAGGTACTGAACCTGCAGGACAATCGTGTGCTAGCTCTGCACGAACGCTGCTTCAGCCCGCTCGAGAACCTGCGCGAGCTGAATCTGCAAGGCAATCGGGTGGAAGTGCTGGTAGACAATCTGCTCGACAGTAACGCACTGCTTGAGCAGTTCGATGCGTCCCGTAACAGCATCGTGGAGATATCGCCGAAAGCCTTCCGCAATAGTCGATCGCTGCAAACGCTCGATCTTTCGTCGAACCAGCTTCGAGAGCTACCGGAATCGCTGTCCGGACTGGCGGAGCTTCGTGAGCTGGATGTAAGCTTCAATCAGCTGACGGAACTGTCACCGAACGTGCTGGTTTCGTGGCGCAATCTGGAAGAGTTGAAAGTTTCCAACAATAAGGTAAACCAGCTGCATCAGGGTTCGTTGCGCAACTTACCTCTGCTGCAGTATCTGGATCTTTCGAGCAACGAGTTGACGCTGCTGGAGCACGGGTCGTTGCGAAACTTGCCCGAACTGCAGGAACTGGTGTTGGCGGACAACAAGCTGACCGAGTTGAAGGATCGCGTGTTTGAGGATCTTCCCAGTTTACAGGTAGGCGGGATCAGGGTTTGATTGAAGATGATTCTACTAATTCTCAAATAATCGTTCTTCACAGGCCGTACATCTGCAGCAGAACACGCTGCGGTACATTTCCCCGTACAGCTTCTTCCGGTCGCCCTCGATCGTGTACCTCAACCTATCGGCCAATCAATTCCGCAGTCTTGATAGTGTCGGTTTGCGAAGCGTTCGGAACTTGGAGGTACTGGATCTTACCGGGAACAGTATACGCAAGATCACGCCCAGCCCATTGCGCGGTTTAGATTGGCTGGTTGAGTTGAAGCTGGACAATAACAAGATTTGCGGCATACAGGGTGAACCGTTCGCTACGATGCCACGATTGCGTGTGCTGAGCATGCGCAACAATCAGATGTCCCGCGTGCCGGAGCCGATCTTTCGCAGTTTGCGTACCAACATTGCCATACTGGATGTGGACGGTTAGTAGATCGGTAGTGGCGGTAGTCCGCTTTATCACATGTTGTTAATCTGTGTTTTTTTTCCGTTTTGCAGGGAATCCTTTGGATTGTAGCTGCGATATGCTCTGGTACATGGCTTGGTTGCAGGAAAGTCGTAGCCTTTATCCAGGGCCCCGCTGTAGAGATGGGAAGATGCTGCTAGACATGCGGCTGTCTCGTACAGATTGTCAAACGGCTGCACGAACGTCTCAAGCCCATCAGGTTGAGCATCCACTGACCAACGATCATGGTGATGTGTTTGTACGAGCGCTTGATTATGATGAGTGTGGCGGGTCGGAAAATTATGAAGTACCCGGCCCAGCACCTCCATTCCATCCTGGATCATCGTCACCGGGCGATAGTGATTACTTCTACGATCAGTACGTTGACTATCCGAACGCGCTGAACGATACGAGGCTGGTCAATGGGCAACGCCTCAACAGCACACCGTTCGCGCAAGATCCGCAGCAAGATGGACGTAACTATTCCACGCACTTTGTCGACTTTAACAACAATAAGTTCAACCAGTTCCAGCGTCCACCGCAGGGAGTGCTTGCCCCTCCGGCAGGTGGGCAGCAAGATGCCGGCTCACCGTTTACCTTCTTCGGCCTTCCAATACCGAGCCTGAACATTGGCAAGATGTTCGGAGGAGCAGGACGGAACGCAAACAATCGTGCGTCCGGTGGGTCCCGTGCCAAGGGTCGAGTGCAAGTGTACAAACAGGGCGAACCGGAACAGAGCATTATTTATCGGGCCGATGGTGGCAAGACGGATACGGCAGTGACGCTTAAAACGCCGACCGATCCGCTGGACAAGAATGCGGGTGCTACGAACGAGAACAATCTCTTCTACCGGCCCTACTTCCAAACTTCCTACCGGCAGCAGCCACCACCGGTCGAAGTGCAGAAGGGTGGCTTTACACCGATGCTCCCCGGCACGGTCGGTGGATTCACCCCCATCACTGATCCGACACTGAAGGTAATCAATCAAAACTACACGCACGAACCACCGGGCAAGTGGCCGACCGAGTTTAACGAGCGTGTACCGCTAGTCACCGAGCCCACGCGTTATCTGCAGCAGAACAAGTTTGAGGCCACGATTAAACCCTCGCACAACAGTGCGCCATACTTCGTCGACGGTATAACGCATCACATCCCGGGCAGGCAGGACAGTGCACCACCGATGGGACCTCAGAAGCGTCCCGATGTAAGCGAAAAGCTAAGCAGTCAGGGAAATAATTCTACCGGTTCCGCGGGGGTGCCCCATTCTGAGATGCAGGAAGAGGAGGAAGACGAAGATGATGGAGAGTTGGTCGATGAGGATGAGGAAACGACCGAGGGCGAAGATATCGATGGTGGAGGACCAAATGGAGGCGAAACGAACGCTCAGCCACATAACGACAATGAGCTTACCACACGGCTCTCGATCGAACTGGCCACTCCGACTCTCGGATCGCCACTAAACGGAGGGTTCAACAAGGCCTACACAACGCCCAATCCAATGATACGCGATCTGGCACGCACACCCAACCGTCCCGAGCTGTATGACAGCAC
Source organism: Anopheles christyi (assembly GCA_000349165.1). Taxonomy (NCBI): domain Eukaryota; kingdom Metazoa; phylum Arthropoda; class Insecta; order Diptera; family Culicidae; genus Anopheles; species Anopheles christyi. The sequence continues at coordinate 12,149 of KB678702.1, read as the reverse complement.
GAGCAACACACCCTCCTCAATATCTGCGCTCATAGCACCGGCTGGTTCACCACACCGGCCACCGGTCGGGAAGTCGACTATCGAGAAGGTACCGGCACCGGTTTCCTCTACCGTGACGCCGTACTTCCCCAACACAACGCCAGTTATGACGCACCGGGTCGTACCGAAGATCGAAACGGATGCGGGCGGTGATCGTCATTTCGGGTCACCGAACATTATCGATCTCTCACCGTCCAGCCACCATCATGGTGGTGGAGTGGAGAGCGTAAATGAAATTCGGAAGCGCGAAGATATGGACTGGTACTTTGCCAACTACAACCACACGCAGCATTACGATTTCGATGAGCTTGAGATCAATAGCTTCCGGAGTGGTGCGGAAGCGATGCTACAAGCGAGCGCGATCAGTACACTGTTGGCCATCCATACGATCGTGCGAGTGTGGCGAATAGTAGCATAAGCGACAGGCTCTGGAAGAATGCCCATGGGTGCGTTCGGGGATGGGATCAAAGATTTCAACGGGAAGCTAGGCTCCGCCAAAGGAATACGCAGCGATGCTGAACGTAGAAATTAACAAGGGAGGGATGTTTTAAAACTAAAATTTGGGAGGGATATTCGTTTACGTTCGTTGTTTTTTTTTTAGATGTACCAATAGCTTACAGTGCATTGTGCTAGCGTTTTGTTTGCCCGTAAGCATACAAACATTACCAGGTAATAAAACTATTGTAAAGTGTTACATATCAATCACGTCAGATGTGTTGAGATGTTGTGTAATATCGGGCGTACGATTGATTTTCTTATAGTAGATAAATTTTAGTATTAAATACAATAAACGTCCTTATGCACATGGAACGTGTTATGTGTCGAAATATTTAAACTAGATATGAGAGTGAGTATTCTTTTCAGTGAGCTTAATCAGAGTAAAAGAGTTGCTATAGGAATTCAATCATTTAAGTCACGCTTTTCAGAATCATAAAAAGTAATGCATTGCACGAAACCTCTCGTTACTCCCTTGCAATTTAACTCACTCACTCCCTGCATTGCCTATCGACTTGGGATTTTTCGACTCATTGGGGATTCAAATCACTCATTCCCTACACCGACTAGCAACTCACTCTTTCTTAATTCAAATCACTCACTCTTGGTTTAGATTCTACTCCTTGAATCATAGAGAACAAGAATCCCATTTTTTTTAAACCATTTTGGATTGATTGAGCAGTGAGTAATTTCAATTCCAAAAGAGTGAGTTATTGCTGGGTATTAGTCGGCGTAGACGGTGAGTGAGTTTAATTAAAAAAGTTAGTCTTGTGAAAGGGAAGAGTGAATAGTGAAATGATTCATATAAACTCTTAATACTGAGTTCAATACATACATTCACTTTCGGGATTCAACTTACAAACTTAAATCCCGAAGCACAACTCCCACCAACCTCGTCGCGTTTCGTATCAGGCCATCGCTTTTCATAACAGTTCCATCAGTAAATGACCTCTCAGCGATCTTACAAGTTCTACACTGAAACAGCAAGGTTTCTACAACGGCGAAGTAGAAACCCTTTACAACATTGTGCGTATGAATGTGAAGTTGTTACTTTCAGTAGATCACGTCACCCTGTACGCCATTTTTATTTATTAATTATAACATTAATTTTCGGAAAGATCACACTAGGACTGGGTCTGGTCAAAGTAACCCTCTACCGATTATGAGCCGTGAACCCAATGTTGTCTTCAAATTTACACTATGCACGGGTACTTCTAGGCTTGGTCGTTCGATGTCATACTAATGACATGTCCGACGCACCAGAGCATTGCGAGCATGGTTGTCTCTGGTGTCATGAATTTTTCTATCATCCGAGATTAAAACTCCTTGCTCTAAGGGCATTGTCTAATGTCTGATTAATGGGGGGTCTTATTTCAGCAATAAAGCCCTCGCTTAGACCTGAAAAGCAGTATTTCTTTTGGCTATATAATGAAAGAATGACAGTCTTAATTTCGTACGCAGATCTGAGTTTGTTGGTTGGCTGGTGGTGTCATTATCAATTTCGTCTTTACTTCAATTAGTATGCATTTCGAGGTTCCTTATTGTCTGCTTGGTTGTCAAACGAATTTTAGTATGCTGAAGAGCCATAGACCAAAAATGTGTATTGACCAGACATGAGATGACTCAGCCGGTAACATAGGATCATGCCGAGTATAATGTGTCTAATTGTTCTGTGTCTCTTGTTGCCGTAATCTGAGAATGTATGAGAATATACATGTGTATTGCTATTTCTAGCGCAAAGCTTTCGTTGGTGTAGACTTTGGAGAAACATAAGTTTAAATACAATTGCCACTTACCTTCAAACAATACGGTTTGTTAAAACTTTCGGACAAAAATTCACTTTTACACGAAATTTGAATTCAGTTATGATCGAAACACTCACTGCATGTATTCCGTTTTAGCTACATTTTCACCAAACAACTTACTACTGCTTACTGCTTTTCCCTAATGATCGCCCGATCCTTTAAACTTATCACCCAGCCCGGATTGAGCCCGTAAAATATCTGGCGAGGATCTTTGGTTTCCGTTAGCATCGCGTAGTCCGGATCGTCCTCAATTTTGGGCAACGTGTAGCCATACTTTTGCGCCAACACTAACCGCTCCTGGCTGATTTTTTCTGGATCCGCAAGATAGCCACGATTGCGTGGATCCGTGTAATACTTCACGGCGTCCTGTGGCGGTAACATACGCCGTGGAATGGGAACACCCTTTTCGAACCACTTCTTCGGATTAACGACCGCGTACAGGCTGTGCGGATCGTAGTATGCGGTACGAATCACTCCACCATTGCGTTCGATGGCGGCAATAACTGATTCTGGTGCATGCTGTACTTCGATGTTGATTTTTGTCTTAAAATCATCCGCTCCTTCGTCCGTCAGCTGGACACCGTGATGCAGCAGGTCGGGCCGTATTTCAAACAACCCCGTATTGCAGATCGTCGTTAGGTCGATCGGTGCACGGTAGTTGAGCCGATCCGTGTCGATAAGCTTCTGCAGCTGATGCAAACTGATCGGAGGATACTCACGCTTCAAATGGTGACCCTTATAGTACGGTTCGTAGCTGAAGCGCATATAAAACGGTGTGTTTCCGGTTTCATATCCGAGACGCATATAGTTCTGACGCTGGCCGGATCCTTTGTTACCGGCACCATGCTTATCTCCGCCGTGTTGACCGCGGCCGCGTTTCACCTACAAAACCAGTGTTCGAATGAGTATGATTGTTTTGGTTATGTAAAGGCACCGGTTTTGTAAAGGGGAAACCGGCTCCGGCAACCATACTTACATTTTGCTTCGATTGTGGATTATCCCGTATATTTCCGATCGTGACGCGTGGCAGCGTCCTTAGCATTTGCAATGCCTTTTCTGTGGTGTGTTTTATGGACATTTTCGCACAAAATGTTTAAAAGACTTCGCACCGAAATTCAACAACACGAGAATTTGTTGTTTTGTCACATCAGGTTAGTTTGACGGCTCTGTCAGGGCTGCCAGAATAAGCACACAACTTTATTTTTTTCTTAAAAATACAAAAAAAAAACCTATTGTCTTCGAGAAATGTCTTCAAAGCATGTACTTTGCATCATTTTTGAGTTTTCTACAAATTGTGATTAAAAAAATTGTCTAAGTTCATTGCTATTCAGAGAAACTAATCGAAAAGATTACAGTCTGAGCCACCCTGTACAAACCATACGCAATCTGTCACATTGCACAGCTGTCAGCGTTGACCCTGTTTTCATAACAATAACAAAGCACCATGATTGCTCGCGTACAAAAGTATTGCAAGATAAAAATCTATTTTTAGTGACTCAAGCTAAGGATACGGAAGCGATGTATCTTTAGGGCGGTGATAGTAATTTGTTAACGTACGTCAAAATGGGATTCCACATCTAGTCGAAACCAGAAGTATACTCCCGAAAGCAAAACAAATCCTCTCAAATGGCTGCCACAGAGCTAGTTTCCATTTACTGTGATCTAAACGAAGATAGCAAGCTGTCGATACTACACCCGGAAGGTTACGAGCCTTCATGCGGCGTAAAACTACGCGTCCTTGGTGAAACACACATCTTGCTCGATGCGAACGGAGTGCTCATGCAGGGTGTGCATCGCGCCACCGACAAAGCAATCGAGTTCCACTGTCTCGAGCGAGACGTGACTGACTTCGATACCGAGGGCAATTGGATATTTTGCATTAAATCAGACAGTGGTACGGTACATCGTAGTCGGAACGGATCACTCGATGAGTGGACCCACCTATTCTCCGACCGCGATGGATTCGTACGGGTTTGCTGTAACAACAACGGTATCCTTCTACTCGCCAGTGATGGCCGGCTGTACGTACAGGGAGATTTCGGAACAGTATTTAACTGTGATCAGCTAACGGAGGTGCACGAAGTGAAGCAGGACTCTGTCCAGCAGCTGGCGGCGGGAATAGATTTTGCCATCGTTTCACTGCAAAGACGCACCAAAGTGTTCAGTTCTATCAAGAAGGATATATTATTTGATCAGAGTGCTTTTGATGAGAAAAATTTTGCCGTCTACGGCGATTGGCGCAACATATTCGAGCATTTCAACATTCATCCATATCGGCGCCGAGAGTCGTACGAAATCTCTGCCACGCTGGAGGAGCTATCGATCTACGGCCACATGTTACACCAGACGGGTGTCGCAAGTTTTGGTAAGGTGAACAAAGGTAAGAGTGTAGCTGCCGCTTGCGCTAATATAGCACACGAAAACTCTAACGCTGCTCCTACTTTTGACCGTCGCCACTCGGCTTGGTGGAGCTGCCGCCAGCTCCCGCACCATCCGTGGACGTTTTGAGCTTGGCCAGCTGTTCGCGCTGCTGCTTGTAGAAGTATTCCTCTTCATGGGCTGCTTCCATTTTGCCGAACGCTCCGCCAGCCTCACGAATTGCGCCACCGCCACCGCCCCCCTTACCGGCTCCGCTTCCCATTTCTCCGACTTGACTCATTTTTGCTAATCTGTAATGTGAACCGAAAAAAAGGTGCAGCAGCAGTGCTTACCGGGAAAAAGTTCTTACGTAACCTGGGAGCATTCGTTTGCTCCGGTTGTTATCTGATAAACGCTTACCTCAAACACGACGGGTACAGACGTGTGAAACGGTTTTGTAGTGCGTACATGAAGGATAAATTATGTTTGCAGTCGTAATACGGAGACCCCCACGAAACGTAGCTGTTTGCGCCGTGTGCTGGTTTCCCGGTTTTCACGGTGTTATGTTGACAGAATGGCGATTGCTTTAATTGCGTTCTGCTGCTGCGCTCATGAACGGAGATCGAAAAATGAGATAGAGTTTATAACAACGGTTCGTTTTCTGGTGGGGCGGCTCAGAGATGCAATTTGCATCCAAATGTTTTTTTAGTTGCACGCTTGCCGCGTAAATCTGTTTGTGCGTGTATCCGTGCTGTTTTGTTTTTATTTGCGACAGTGAAATGAATGTGGAGTGAACTTTGTTGTGGTTCATTTGACTGGTCCGGAGTGCATCATGAATGCCGCGTTCAGGCGAAGTGCTGCTGTGCATATTCATGATGCATTTTCTGCCCAAGAAATGTTTCACGTCATCGAAAAAATGCATCTAAATTTTAAATAAGCATGTTTTTGTAGTACTCATTTTCGTAAAATCGTTTATATGTTATCTCTCTTTCCCATTTTAGGACAATTGGGAACCGGAGATCACATAAGGCGTGACAAAATTCATCAGGTAAATGTTAGCAACGTTGCGAAAATAGCATCCGGTTGCGATTACTCCTCCGCACTGACCATTGACGGCCAACTGTTCTTCTGGGGAGACATGAACAAAAACCAAGCCATCAGTTGGAAGCTGGGAAATGCGGGCAACACCAGTACCCCTACCGTATGCAACCGTTTTAAGCACGTCCTGGACGTGTGCAGTGGTAACTTCCAAACCTACGTCCTAACGAACGACCTCAAGCTGTACGACATTAAATCATCCTCCGAGGATGCATGGCTCTGCTATCAAACCGCTGCACCGGGAGTGCACCGAGGTAGATCGATCGGTGAACACATCCCTTTCATGCTGGCGAGTGATAGTTTGCTCATCGTGAACCATCTGCCCGTTCGGCAAGATTTATTGAAACTTTACAGCAAAGAGCAAGCAACACTGCAATCGCTTTTAAAACACGTCAAGGAGATAAATTCCAAAAATGGTGCGAGAAACCGTGGATTGGTGCAAGGTGCTGGAGGGGACTCTTTCGCATCCGCAAAGTATTTCTATAGGCTATGTACAACCTTGTTTTATCTGCTGCTGCTAAGAATGCAGTCCTTTCGAATATTCCTTGTTAGTCAAGACATAAGCCGGCTAGTGTCCATCGTACTGCACGACGAGATCTATTTGCTGTATCAGCGGATCCTGCAGTGCTTTTGTGATAACGAATGTCTGAGTCTGATGACCGTTACGGATCGGGAAATTTTACAGATCTACCTAGACAACGTACAGGTGCAGATCGATCTGGTCGAGCTGCTAATCACGAGCGATTCGGAGAAAACTCTCGACGAATCGACGGAAACTGCCCTCCTCTCAATAAAATCGGAATGGTTGCGGTTTCTCAACGAGGATGTTAGCGAAAAGACGGGCAACGTAACGAAGCAAACCAAAGACTTTTGGCAGCGGGAGGAGAACTTCAAGTGGCTGCCCCTGAGAGAACCCCAGCGGCGCGTGATTCTCGACTCGAACGACGTTCCGCTCAAGCTGCTGGATTTAAACATATTTTCCTCGTCACCACGATTCGTACTGTTCAGCGATGTGTTTTGCTACCTGTCCGGCATGCAGGTTGTCCAGTACCCGCTGAACCTCGTCTGGATAACGACGGAGGTGAGCGAAATGCAGCGCAGCCGCTACAAAGAAAAGCACCGGTTCATGATCACGATCGTGACACCGGAGGAGACGCTTCGCTGTCACACGCAAAATGCTGCCGATAAAATGCGATGGCTTGGTGTGTTGAAGGCCCAGGTGCTGCAATGCTTGGATAAGCAAGCGCACGACAAACAGCCACTGTATCGGTATGCTAAGTACACGTACAGCGATCGGTACGAACGGCTCGCTGGATCCCGGTACGAAGGGATGTGGATGATAGGGCAGATGGACGGCATTGGTTCTGTTACCAGTGCCGATCGGTCGTACAGTGGTGAGTTTTATCACGGCAATATAACGGGCTACGGGTGCATGAATCGAACCGTGTTTGGAATCTCCACCATTTATGAAGGTAAAAATGAAATCAGAATACGAAAAACGGTACTTTATAATAAAACAAATAAAAACTCTCTTTTACTAGGTGATTTTGTCAACGGTAAATACGACGGTTACGGATGGCTCCAAACTACAAGCAATCGCTCCACACACTACTTTCGCTATCAGGGGTATTTTAGGGCGGACAAGTACAACGGGTTCGGAACGCTTACGACCAGCGCGTACCAATACAATGGGGACTTTGTTAATGACCTGAAGGAAGGCTTCGGTGTGATTGAGGACAGCCTCAACGGAGTGAAGTATATCGGGATGTTTTTGGGCGACAAGAAACACGGCAATGGGATACTCGTCACGACGAACGGAACGTATTATGCGGGATTTTTCGCCAACGACATACTAACTCATTCTGCTGGCGGGCTGGCAATTTTTCCAAGCGGGATCTACTACAAGGGTGAGCTCACGATTGATGGACCGTTTGGGAAAGGAATGTTTTACTATCCCGAGAGAGAAGTCGATTCGGAACAGTTTGAGCTGGATGACTCGAACACAAAGATGTCGGGTCACACGATGACGGGCATTTTCGGAGGAACGTGGACCAGTGTTAAGATCAGTAATGCGACGATGGCCATGGATCAAATCTTCAACAAAGTACCGATGTAAGTATTGTAGCACATCTTTCTGTTTTGGAATCTTTATAACAACCATTCCAGGCTGGATCTTAAAATAAACGCCGAGCGAAAGTGGTCCTCGATCTTTGCCTGCTTCCACGAAACTCTGTTCGGTACCAGCGATATTGTCGCTATCAGACGCATGGACATCAAGAAGGTCTGGAACCGGGTGGCCATCTTTGTGAGTCGTGCGAAACGAAAAGAGCAGCTAAAATCGAACAAGTTCACCGTCGTGTCGTCCAGCGAGCTGGACGATCGAGCAGCAGCCCTGATCTGTCAGTCCGGCTATCATCTTCAGAGTGCGTCAACCGTCTCGTTACGTTCGAGTCTTTCCGACTCCAGGCTATCGCTTCATAACGGGGTACCATCCTCACCAGCCGGCCCGTCCCCAACGATGGCACCGGACGCTATATCGGTGCAAAGCTTTTCATCCCTCGCTTCGCGCAGTGAGGAAGACGAATTTATGCTCTATCCGTCAGGGTACGGAGGACGTGTGCGGAACTCGTCCCCATTTCGTGACCTCGACTTTATTCCCAACTTTTGCATCACTGCGGTAGACCGTGAAGGGCTGGAATTGTTGCGTAACTACCTCACCGATGCCTTCCAGAGTACGTACCATCCGCTGCACGGGTTATTCGAGAAGTTGGCCAACTGTTTCTACTCGACCTACAGCTGCTGGAAGTACACGCCGCATTCCATACTGTGCGAGCCGGCCATGAATGAGTGGATATCGATCGTGAGCCGTATCTACACGCTAGTGCTAACTATCTTGTTTCCCGCCCTCCCGAAGGATTCCATCATGATTGAAGAGTATGTGAAGCGAAAAAGAAGAAAAAAGGTACTTGTAATCATTAACGACGTTTCTTTTGGTTTCCCTTTGCCAGTGAGCTCGTGTCCTACCAAAGCCTACTGTATCCTATACTCATGACGCAAAGAATATACTCAGCCCTGTTCGTGCTTTATGCTAGCAAATGCAGCAAGAACGACGAGATCTACCGTCAGCGAATATTAATATGCATGAAAAAGACTGATGAAAATTTGATTCAGCTTCTTGACATCAATCGGTAAGTGTATGTAACTGCTTCAAGACTTTAAACGAACTGCAAATATTTTGTTTCATAATTACAGCAATCTAGTACCTATTATTAAACACGCCAAGTATCAGCAAGCAATTGAAAGTTTAAACCGCTTCCGGGAAAAGTGTTGCCCAAGCGAAATGATAAAGCATATCAACGATGCGTTTACGCTTGTCGACCAGGCGTGCAAAGAGCAAGGTAAGCAGCTTGCCTTGGACTGGCCTTTCCGTCCTTCAACCCATTTAAACCCCGAGCCTGTTTGAATAACACATTGCCTTTGCTTTGCCATTTCCTTGCAGAAGTCCGGATGGATGTCGCGGCCGACAACCTGCTGGAGCTGATCATATGGCTCATCATCAAGGCAGACCTACCGCAGCTCGGCGCCGAAATCAGCCTACTCGAGGACCTGATGCAGAACGACTACGGTGTGAGCTACCGGAACACGCAGAACGACTACTGTCTGATCACGCTCAAGGCGTCCTATCAGCATATAATTAGTAACAATTTTTTCGTCAACAAAACATTCGATCCGACCGGTACCGGGACCTAGAAGAAGGTTACCATTACCTATTTTTCCACTCGGTCGGTTAGTAGAAATTTCCGCATTTAAGCCGTGTGTTCGAATGGTTAGCTTTAAACGTGTGTGTCCAGTTCGTGTGGGGATGGTAGCAATTGTAGCTGTTCTGTTATTCCATTTAAAAATATATACAAATAATTAGAAAACGGTCCATAAATGTGGACGTGTCGTTCAAAACATGCATATTTATCGTGTTTTAGTTGCTTTATTAAAATGTAAAAAAAAATCTTACTCTTTAACCACCAAGCAAGGCTTGCTTAGTTAATCTGTCACAACTGGAACACGGTATTTTTCTTTGTTTACGTTAACCCACCTCCGAAGTGACGGATTGAACGCTACATTTTGCCCCTTTGGTGGGTGAGCCACCGGGAAGGCGGTCACGGTAATAAATTAAGCAAATTGCCGGACGGCACATCAAATTATGCTTCTCTAGCGTAACCAACATGATAACGATAATGATGCTGCTGATGATGGGCGTCAATGACATGACGACGCTTCCGCCATCGCTTACTGTTAAGCCTGATGTCACGGCCAAATCTACGGCGCCACGTTTTGGGTTGCCCCTGTGCGATGGCCCGGGAAGAAGCAATCGGTACGCGTTCGTGCGATCAAGACGCGTAAAATGCCCTCGGGGCGGTATGCATTATTTATGCAGGAATTTGCTGCCCTGGAATGTGGTGTGAAATGCCGTACCACGATGAATGGGCAACGAAAAGGGAACAGCCCGTAAATGGGGCGTGTAAAGATCGAGAAGATCTCGTTTGGCGTTGATTTGAAATTATGATCGAAAACATTGCAATGATTAATGATGCGCGGGGCAACTAAAATGGGAAGGAAATGCATGACGTATAGCCGATGAGGCCCAACGTCAGCGTGAGATGCATTAGAATGAGGCACAATAGCCCCATTGTAACCCTTTCCTTTTCTTTCTTTATTTAATTTCCCTCCGAAGCCGCGTTTCTGCCAGCTTCTAACATCTTCCTTTCGTCAACCGTGCATTAAATAATTACGAAAATTACACATCTTTCCTGAGCCACCGGAGGAGTAGGCTCAAACATGCGGCCCACATGATCCACGGATGAGCATGGGCCCGTGCATAATGCTACTGGTATTTGCTGCTAAAAACGTGTTTCGCTTCCACTCGCAAGAAAAAGCTTCTCGGTCTCATCTCGGTGAAACGGACGGACGGAATAGTATGGAAAGGAGGATGCGTAAAAATACCGAGGCCATTTCGTCCGTCTGTCCGGTCGGTATCGTGAAACGAGAAAATAATAATATGCGCTAAATGGTTAATTGATTTGTGATCTGAGTGCTACGAGCTAAATCGATTTAGCTGGACCAGCGGCGGTACAGCATGCGGTTGAGGTTTTGACACGCCGTTGCCGCCGGCGACATTCGTCAAATCTGAGGGGAAAGCCATTCAACCACTAGGTGATTGCATCATGCCTGTGGATGTTTGATCGCACGTGCGCCAGCCACTCACCAGGTTGGAGGGTTTTTATTTCGGAATCGAAGAAGTCACTCCATGTGAGGTCTGGCAGGTTTCAAAACAAAACGAAAGCTTTTATATATTCGTGACATACCAGGCGACTCCATGCAGTTAATAACAAAAAAAAAAAAAAAAACATTAAAATACTGAGTTCTTGTTTGATTTGAATATGGTTTGTTGATGTCTGGAAGTAACATAAAACTTTAAAGTCAAACAATAAAGAGTCTGAAAAAAGTGCCCTTTTGAAAAATGAAACAAGGTATTGTTCCAACGATTTCAGGTATTTCAATAAAAAATAATTGCATTAAATAATATTGAGAATAATTATTTGACATAAGCAGTCGTAGGTTGTATAACTATGCTTTCTAAAAAAAACCCATTTAAATCAGTATAACAAATAAAACCAATGAAAATGTTGAATGTAAAAAACAAAGATATTTTTTAAACTTTGACATGAAAAAACCCTATTTGAAGATAGATGCAAACATAAACTACTACACATAACTCAATTCTTCTAAATGTTCTTGAATCTTTCATAATCTTTAGCGGTATGTTAAATTTAGTAGACGTTGGTCATTTGGGACTCATACACAATTAATGTTAACACTACCTTATGGATAACAATATCCAGTACTTATCCGATATTTAGAATTTAGAATTTTTATCCGTTGTTGTAGAAGCCAGTGCGTCTATCGAATCCATCAATAACACTGGGTCCTATGTTTATAAATATAGTTTTAATCTTGTTATGTTTTCCAAACAATTTGCTTTCTGTGCCATATCAGCGATGATTCGCAAATGAAATACGTAGACGGAAATGGCACACTGCTTCTAACCAATATCTTGTCAAACTGATAGATCGACATACATAGTGAAGACTTGCTTCGAATTGAAGTAAGTTGTGTGAAATTTTGTGGTTAAATATATTCAGTGTCATTTGAAGTGTTCCATATACCATAATCACCGGTGTTTACACCGCCCTCAAAACGGAATTCTAAATACTTAAAACTGAAGACATATGTCCGCCATCCTCCGTATGTTTTAATTTAACGTTTTTTAAGGAGGAATTGTCTCTTATTCAGCTCTCA
>KB678691.1:0-17783 GCA_000349165.1 Anopheles christyi | reverse complement strand
ACTATCGACTGACTGATCTTAACCACGGTATACTAAACCACGCGCATCCGTCCCTGCAAAGGCATGATCTTAGTATGTGTTAACACGCGCGCGCGTATGCGTGTGTGTGTGTGTGTGTACACAAAAAAAACTTAATCACTTTTTAAAAAAAAGTGTACACATTCTTTTCCCCTCTTGTGTTCGTTAGTATAAGAGAGTGTGTGTGTGTGAGCGTGAGTCCAGATGTGAGGAAAACAAATCTTCGAATTTTTGTTCCTTGAAATGCAAGGACGTCCTTGATATTTGAAAGACTCCCAAAAACAGAACGTCTTCTTTGTTCCTTTAGCATTCTATTACAAAAGGTGTTTCAAGTCACACATACACACACATACACACCCACTTACACGCACACAATATCATTACCGCTTCAATTCGCAATTTCAGCATCTATGCTTAGCCGCCACGTCTTTCCGACCTTCGATTTTCATTATCCTTACTTGCTATGAGTTTAACTTAAATGTACCCCCTTTAGAAGCCCTGTACGGACCCCAAAAGGGGAGCAAACAAGGCAAAGTGGATTTGACCATTGTCTGCTATTATTGCCCCTTCCTTTCCGTTTCAGGATCAGGTTGTTGTCTTCTTCGCTTGTACTTCCCCTTCTGTCACTCAGACTCTCAAACAGTTCTTTTGCTCGCAAGCCAATTTTTGTTTTTGTTATTGTTGTTGCAACGTAATGTAACGATTGAAGGGGGAGCGTTTCCACATTCACACACCATGTCATTGGCCATATAGACACACATTCACCCACCCACATAAACACGCACACTCTCCCCATCTCGCATTGCGTTGCTTTGTGTGTAATTTTCTTTTTTTTTCTTGCTAGCTTTCCTTTATCCTTCCTCGGTTTTCTTCATCACGCAGTTTTTTGTTTGCTACACTAAAGAAAATATTTAATATATAAGTTTTGCACAGAAAAAACTGCAAACGAGTTCGCATTTGCTGCTACTTGTATAAATCAGAATTGAAATTACATTTTCGAGTACATTATATTAAGTTGAGCGAAGCAGAAATACAAAAGAAAACTTACTCAAAAGTATCGCGCTTTCTTTCGATCTCACATATCCCAGCAACAATCGGCTCGGCTATCTAATATCTCTACCTCTCATTCACTTTCTCCACTTGCGCTTAGACTTTTCCTTGGTTCTGCGACACAAGTTCAAATCTTTAGCCAATTCATTACTCTTGCCTCCTTCACCGCATCATAATCAAATTCATCAAAATCAAATAAATGCATTCTTCAACGTTTTACACTAACTAGTTCATCTATCTTCGTAAGGTGTTTGTGTGTGTGTGTGTGTGTGTGTGTATGTATGTGTTTTTCGTATGTTTGTGTGTGTATTCTTGTGCTTTGCTTTTGTAAAAGTGTTTTGTTTGCTTTTATATATTCAAGACTTTTATCTCTCCTCTGTATTTATTTCTTCTCTCTTTCTAGGGTCACTTTACACTGGGCGACGCGGCTTACTAGATTGCGTGTGCGTATTTTTTCTCCTACGTTTCCGAAAAGAAAAGCTTGTGTATATGTTCATTGATCATAAATGCATATGTTCATTGTTTCCTCTAGGTAACGAGTACTACAAATGTGTTTAATTTTTGTTTTTTTTTTAATAAAGTAGAAGTCATTACCATTCCTATATTCCATATCGTTTAGGCCTGTAAAAGTTTCTAAAGAGGACCTTCACATGGATTTATCGTTACATTTTAGAAATCTTTTTTAACATTTAGCTTCATTGATTTTTCGCTATCCTTTAACTAGTAAGGGAGATTCGCGATTATTTTGATTACATAAACAATGAAATAGCTGCTGATTTCCTTTTAGCAAGGGAAAACAAATCAAACCAATCAGATTCCAACCTGATCAACCCATACCTCCCCTATTCTAGTCTATACTTTTATGTACAATTGCTGGATCTCTTCTATTATTTGAGAGGTGTTCATTTAAAGAAGAACCAGACCCAGTTAATCCAACACCAAACAAAAAAAGGTTTAAAATAAACAAAATGAAGAAAGCTAAATTGATATTCCGTGTGGATGAGCTATGCATTAAATAAAAAAGGAACAAACAAAACTACTAATGCTACACACACACACGCATACAAATACATGCCGCGTCGCCAATAATCAAACTATTCTCGAAAGTAGTTGAATATGGTGGAAAACAAAAAAAAAAGATCATAACGAAAATGTAGCAAAAATGCATTTCGACCTATCTTAAATTGGAGCGAAAAACAAGGTCTTATGTACTACTCGCGCACCCTTGCACAGATGTTTCTTTATGTATGTGTATTGTGTGTCTCTGCATATGTCTTCGTGTGTCTAACTGTACGTGTAGGTCGTGTGTATTGTTATCTTCTCTTACTGAGCTAGGCATGTGTGCACATGCGGGAGCGAAACTAACCTAATCCTAATATTTAGAGCATGCTTAGGTGGCTAATATTTTGTTTAAATGTTATATTGCATCAAGAAATAAATAGTTGGTTATTCTGTTCACGCCTCCTCCTGCTCCGTCATCCCTTCTGATCTGGTTTCCTCCTACCATCAGCCTTACGGACTCCCTCCTCTATCGTCCACAACCCGTGTCTTGGCGTGAGGAAGCGCACATTCATCACTTCCCTTCCTACTTCTTTCTTGCATCCCGATTAGATCGCATTCAGTTCAAATTGTTACTACACACACATATTTTCCCTCCACTCGTCCCACCTTCCTCTTCCCCGCTATGCTATGCTGCGGGCAGGTACGTACGCTGCTGGGCGTGCTCAGTTGTGCACCGGCATCGGCAGCGAGCCGAGCAGGTTGTTCGCGAACGCCGCATTGTTAAACTTGAAGTGTCGCTTGTCGTAGAACTTGAGTAGCGCGGGCGAGTACGGATGCTTTTCCTTCAGGTGCATGTAGTGTACTTCCGGCTCGTTTGTCGTGTGGCCACACTCCTCACATACGTACATCTAAAAATAGAGAAAACAATTTTAATCAAAGGTCAACAGGTGAGATCATCAGCAGCTTCGCGCGATCGGATTAGCATTGCCTTACCTTCGTTCGACGCTCCTTGTACGCGTACTGGTGCTGAACGCCGTGCACCTTCAGACAGTGTGACTCGAGCGAACAGCGCTGGGTGAAGGACTTCTCGCACAGGTTGCACTTGTACGGCCGGACGCCGGTGTGGGTGCGCGTGTGGCGCTTTAGATCGAAAGTATCGTTGAAGCCCTTGGCGCAGAACGTGCACAGATAGCGTTTGACATCCGAGTGGCACTTCATGTGACGGTTCAGCAGTCGCTGCAGGCTGAACGTTTTCGAGCAAATGCGGCAGACGAAGCGATTCTGGTCGTCGTCCGTGTTGGTGCCGGTACCGTTTGCACCGTTGCTGTTCGTTGCGACTGAACCGGGCGAGCCGCAGCTGTTCGGCGAGGACGCGGATGAGGAAGAGGAAGATGAAACCGAGGACGATGAGGACGAGTTGGTGGAACCGTTCTCGAGATGGTGCTGAAGATGGGGCTGCTGCATCTGCTGCTGGTGTTGCTGATGGTGGTGCTGTTGCTGCTGCTGTTGCTGCTGTTGTTGCTGTTGCTGCTGCTGCTGCTGTTGATGATGGTGCAGGTTTCGCTGTTTCGTACTGGTAGAACCGGACAGCTGTTTTCCACCATGCCGTTCTTCCGATCGCATCCGCAGCGGTACGTTTTCGATAGCGAGCGGGTTCTTGATACCGTGTCCGCCATTAACAAACTGCAGCTCAGAGTCTGCTGGAAGTCCCAACTGCTTGGAGAACAGCAATGTACCGTGCGTAATGGGGTGCCGGGATGTATCAGAAACGAAACAAGAAAGTGCAGATTAGTTTACCTTGTTCAGAATAAATACTGCCAAAGAGAGGACCATAAGTGAGCACGTGGCCATAGTGCGTCGAACAAATATATATTTTTTTAAATTTCCGGACGGTGAGATTTGGCCGTATCTCTTATGAACAACAAATATATTATAAACCATATAAATACAATTGTTGTAACAAGTAACAGTAATTGTCAGGGTCAGTGTTCATACAATTATCAGGGTTGTCAAACATCAGAAGGCCAAAAAAATGTGTATACACATACACATTAGTTATACATGCAAAGGCGCTATACAAACAATAAAACTATTGTCTCGCTCTGCAAGATACTTTGAGCTGGTTGACGAATATATCAAACTCTTATACGATTGTTGAAGATGGGGTGAGATTGTTTGAAAGGAAGAAGTCAAAACGACTGCAGCTGTCTGCAGTTCATGATTCTTTAAACTTACATTTTGTATCGTAGTTGCGAGTACCGCCGGCGGTGGACCGGCCACCGGCACGTTGTGTGCACTGAGGCTGGCTACCGCTGCTGCGGACGAAGCAGACGAGGACACCGAAGAGGTCGAATTGCTGCCGGGCGACCGCACCCCACCGGTCGAACGCTGGTGCGTCTGTTGCTGTTGCTGGTGCTGTAGGTGAGTGGTTTGACCCGCCAGCTGTAAATTCATGGCAAAAGGTCCTTGCAGCGGCTGCAGGCTCTGGTGCAGATCGAAATCGAGCGAGGAGCCGCCACCGGGCGATGGTAGGGAAAGGTTGCTGTCCAACTGGTCGTAACGGAGTAGCGGCTGGAACGTACCGTACGTGGCGCCACCTCCATTCGCTGCCGTCTGCAGATAGCTCGGTGGCTGGCTGCCGTCCTGTACCGTAGCGTGGTACTTGCTAGTTAGCGAGTGCAGCGTCGTGTGCTGATGTCCGCCACCGAGCCCATGCTGGGCCCCAAAACTGGCCGCCGCCATGTTGGTGTACTCGCGAGGCAGTACCAGGTGGGCGGTAGAATGCGCATTGTTGCCTGGGCCGGCTCCACTAGCCGGACCCTGCTGCTGATTGGCGGCCGACCCTGACGACGGGAACGCATCCCCCAGCGTATCGTGCACGGTGTCGATTTGATGCAGTGACGCATTTACAGAGTCGGGCGTCAGTGAGGGCGTCGAGGTGAGTTCGAGATCGTTACAGTTGCTCGACTGTTCGTCGTGCATGCCGCGCGAGTAGAGCGAAAAGTCCGCATCGCTCAGGCAACCGTCGAGCAATCCGTTAGGACTGCCGCCAGCCGACGACGGGTAGGTGGTAAGGGTTGCCGTCAGCTGCATCGAGTCGCCCATATCCATCATCGAGTCGGCCACATCGTATCCGCCACCACCGGCGCCTCCACCGCCTCCACCCGTCCCATTGCCACTGTCTCCGGTGGCGCTCGCATACAGCAGTGTCGGATCCACCTTCGAGTCGTACTCGAGATCGACCTCATCCTTCAGCGCCAGCCCGAAGTGATTGTGCAGCATCAGCGAACAGTGTTTGCTCATCACGGCGGCAGCTGCCGCCACTGCCGATGATCCATTATTGCCCTGCTGACCGTTGCCGCCCGCCCCACCACTACCGTCCGTCGCACTGCCATACGTGAAGCCGGTGCCGAGCCCGAGAATTACGCCTCCACCGAGCCCGGCTCCTCCACCTACGCCGGCCAAATCTTGCGCTTCGCACTCGAGCGAACTCAACAGCTGCTGATAGCTGGCAGCACTGTTCGTCAGGAAGCCCCCATTTGCGTTGTATCCGTTAAGGCCGCCACTTGCGCCGCCTCCCTTCAGGCTTTCGTAAAATGGTGGCAGCGAGCCGGTAGGCGGACTGTTCGGGCCGTAGTTCGATCGACCATCCCGGCCGCCCATACCGCCACCCGCACCGCCTGCACCAAGTGCTCCGCCGCCTCCACCGCCGCCAGAAAAGTTGATACCACCCCCGCCTCCTCCGCCCGTTCCGGCACCTCCACCATTCGAACCACCGCCAGACTGGCCGCCACTGCCGCCACCCCCACTTCCCCCACCGTTCGATGAACGGCCATGGCCGGCCGCGCCCTGCATGATGCCGCTGATGACGGCGGCTGCTGCCGCTGCCCGAGCGGCAGACGAACCGCCTCCACCACCACCCCGATGGTACGGTGGTAAATGGTTGTGCAAGATGGCGGCTGTCCGTTCGCGCCGACCAATATGTCGTTCCTCGCGTTCCTCCTCCCGCTCGTGCTCCTTATCGCCACCGTTGACAACCGCCGAACGCTTCGGAATGTGGTAATCGATAGGTTGTTCCTGTTCCGGTTCCACCGTCAGCACCACCATCGGCCGGACCTTCAAATCCACCGCCCGTGGACTATCGTCCAGCTGGGGCTGGTGCTGTTGTTGGTGGGGCTGCTGTGTCGCCGGCACCGCTGGTGTCAGCTCCTCCGCCGGCGCGCTCTTCCGTACGGCCGGTGTTCGTTGGATGACCGAACAGCGTACAACCGCCGGCGATGGGACACGTTCCTTGGCCGGCGGTGGTGTGGGCGAGGGAAGTCGCAGCCGGCGCTGGTACTGCTCGCTACCCGGAATGTTTGGTTCATCGCGCACAATCAGCTTGCCGGCCACCACGGGCACTCCAGCCGACTCTTTGCGCGTGTCCTTCTTGATACGTGCCGAGTGGTTGTCGCCTTCTCCCTCCCGCTCCTGCCTTTCCTCCTCATCATCCTCTTCGGCCGGCGACTCACGGCCCGACGTCGGTTCCGTTGGCACCGGCGGGAGTGGAGGTGGCGTTGGTGGGTACACTTTCCGCTCCGCATTCGTCAGCACGTGTCCACGGGGGCCAATATACGGCGCAGGTCCTTCCGTTACTCGCAGACAGGAACTCACGATCGTTGGCCGCCGTTTGTCGTACTTCGCCACCACTGTCGCTGGTGGTGTGGGTGGTGTAGGTGGCCGCGGATCTTTATGCTCTTCACTGCGCACGGAAGGTGGTGGTGGTGGTGGTGGTGGTGGAGGTGTGGGCGGCGAAGCAGGTGTCACCGGCGATGCTGGTGATGATGGTGGCTGTTGTTTGCGCTGACTCACCAACGGTACTGCCCGTTGCGTTGCAGGTCGCTCATCACCACTGCTCTCTGCGTTTTCCTCCTCCACTGCCTGCGGGGCGACGCTCTTCTCGAATACCACCGGACGTGGCGGTGGTGGTAATGGCGGCAGTGCCTGTAACTGAGCACGTCGAGCACCACTGCCTGCTCCCACGAAAAGTCGCGGCTGATGATGATGCGTTCCAGCCGTCAGGGACGTGGTGGACGATTCTTTGGCAGAGAGACCGCTGTGGTAAAGGCTGAGCGCTGTGTTTCGGTGGTACGCCGCGAGACTGCTGGCGCCACTACTGCTGTAGGCCGCCGTCACTACACCCGATTTGTTGTTGCCGTCGGATGTGACGCTAGCGGTGGTGTTGATGGAGGTGTTAGTGTTTTTACTGCTGCCATCCTGCCTGACTATAATGTCCCGCTCCGCGTTGGCCGGATTCGCAAAGATCGACAGTGATGGTGAAGCCGCCCGCTTCCGACATGGAGGACTGAGCCGATTCTCTTCGCTGAATATGTCGTGCTCTGCAAAATAGAAAGAGAGTGCCGGAAAAGGGTTTTGTTAAAAATTGGTGATGAAAGAGAACATTTGTAACATAAAATATTTTTTTGTAATTTCTTGTCTCGTTTAATCATAGCGTTGTACTCTAATGAAACTCAAACTTTCAGAGGGCAAAGGGATATTAAGTTGTTAGACCTTAAAGCAGCGTCACCAGTGTCTCACGTGACTGGGCAGCTGGTTTGATGCCACTAGCATTGCAGGACGTGTTATTATTTTTTTTTTAATTGTTATTGCATAAATACGGGTGTTTTAAAAGTTGTTACTACCCATCGATGCGAAATCTAGGGTAAAAAAAAGGATTGCAAAAAAATTCAAAAAATAAAAAAGTTCTCGAATCTGCTCTCTTTGTAGAACTTTCAACAATTTCTTCAAAACAATGACAAAAAAAATCGCCTCGCCGAGGAGTTGTGTTTCGCTTTATTTGTTTTTCCTCCCATAAACAAAAACTCTCCCCAACTCGGTCGTCTCAACTCTGCCAAACGTGCGTTGGCAATGTCGCGCCCGTCCAGTAATGTTGTTTATTTTCTTTTTCCACCCACCTACCTTTCACACTCCCCAAACGACTCCCTTTTTCTTAAGCAACTTTCGGTGCAACAACAAACCGACAACAACAACAACAAAAGCTCACAACAAAGGTTCAAGTTCGTGTTACATGCAAAGCCGCGACAAACGGTCGCACCCCTCCGTGACCTTCGCATTCCCCGGCATGACCTCTTCCAGAACTTCACGAACTCCGTGTGTGCACACCCAAACCTCCTGACAGCCATGGTGTTGGGTTCACAGAGCAAACACACACACACACACACACAGGAATTAAGGTATTGAAATGACCCAAGCGGGTGGCCAAAAAAAGGGCCGTGATTGAACGAATTCCTGCTAGAATAATTGCATTCGAAATGTATGTTTCTGGTTTGAAGCGATCCCTACCGTGCGCATAATCATTGCGGGGGATGACGCTCTCGCATTCGTTCGCACTGCGGGCACTACGGCCGGACTACGGCACTATGTGTGAATGTGCGCGTGACTCACGTGTCCTCCCCGATTCCCCCCATTTACTGGGCGCGAGATGTCTTACTGGGTGTTAGGGCAGAGAATAGCAAATTACACCGCGAATGCACGCTAATTTCCCTTTCCCGTTTACGAGTCAATGGAATATTTTCGGGGCTCGAATCTTAGGACGCCGAAACGTGATGTTGCTATTCTGCACACACGTCTCAGTGTTTTGAAAGGGCCACAGTTAAAAAATTTGAACCGATTGAGCGAAGAAAAGTCTACACCAATCTATTAAATTTGCATCGAATGTCCTTCGGAAATGTCATCGTCGTTTTACGAGAATGGAACGGAATAGTCGATTTTTTGCTGACGCTTTTATTTGAAGGGCGGTAAGTCGGTAAGCGCCACTTCACGGTGTTCAGAGATTGTGCGTGATTTTTGCATGTTTGTTGCGTGTCCTTATCGGTAGAAATGAACGAGCGCTATGAAAATGTGCCGCGCCACTCACGTTTTCTTTTTGTTTTTTTTTTTAATGTATTGCTAATCGTGTAATAATACTAAAAATTTGTCAACGCTGAAAAAATGACGCCCAAAATGTGTTTGCATTTGCGCTTGCGTCCCCGCCCACATTTCCGGTAGAGTGTATTGTTTTTTTCTGTTCCTTCCATAACCCTCTTCTATTTGTGCCGTAAAGGTGTGTGATTAGCATACGCAACAGGTGACAATGATGACATATACTACAACAACCGCACAGCATTAAATGAGAACCCCTTTTTCTTTCTCTTTGGCTGTGTGGTGGTTGCGTTTGAAAATGTTTAATTATTCATTACAAAAACACACGAAACACATACACAACACACACACATTACAACCCCCTCACACTGTAGAACTCAAAACGGAAGAAGGAAGTATCGAACGATGGTTAGAATATGGCGATGGAGGCAATGACAGCGATACAAAACGAATGAACGAAAAAAAAAATTCATCAACAATCCATTCATATTCTAATTCCACCCGACAGCACAGCACTGTCTATGGGCTAGCATTACAGAAGCAAAAAAGGTAATCCATACATGTGCACAGAATATTTAAAGCGTTAACACACCTCACTCAAATGAAAACAGAAAAAATACAAGCCCTTTCGAAAAGCTCATCAATGAAACAATGTAACTCCCTCCCACTTCGATTTCTTACACCGATCAGTCGCGCTAAATCAGCTACCCCAATATGCTGGAGTGTGCGTGCCTCAATACTTAACTATGTAACGTCAAATAGGGAATAGGAGGAAAGCCAAAAAAATATTAATCCAAAAGACATTTTTATTAGAAGAAATGCCTACGTTTCTTGCAATAAGTGAATAGCCCGTAATTATTTATCAAAATTTTCAATAATGTGATCACTAACAGTATTTTTCCATTCCAACATATTTATCTTCCTGCTCAAAACATCACACCTACACATAACGGTGGTGAACATTATAACATTAATGATTAACATAACTACATACTAACGCGTTGCTTTAATAATGTTTTTAAGCACACTCTCCCCCAACGTCACGCAATCGGTTCGTTGTAATAACCCCTACCCTTCGCTCATGCGAATACTCTCACACATCGTCACCCGCCCCCATTTACAGTTCGTTGCACCCGTAAAGTTAGGCGATCGACCGAGAAACTAACGGAAGGGTTGCAGTGCTAGAATGCCATTTAAAATGGCGTCACATAATCACACCACACACAAATGATTGACAGACAGTACAAAAGCTGAGCAAGGTGCAGGAAAGGGGGGTGTGTGGGTGGTCGGTACATTGTTCCCAATATCATTCATTTGTCATTCACAGTTTCGGGCATGATGGTGCTAAGAGTGACGATAGTTTGCAAAAAAGGCACATCTATTACGTGAGTGACATAACTTAAGGCGTTTGCTTTTTATCGTCGCCTAAATTTATGCAATGGGCACATCAAGTTTGTGCTAATAGATGTAATATAAATAGTTTTTGGAGCTTCCTCTCAGAACTTGTGTTTCTTTAAATGTTTCAAATTTTACTTAATCCACACAATGATTTATGAGCAAAAGCGGCACCCGGAAGGCTAGAGAACACATCTAGCACATTGGTATCGACAGTAATTAGCCCACCGGTGCCAAGGCGACACAAAAACAAGATCCATTGCCGCCTTCCGTTGCTTCTCCTGGCACGTGCATTTGTGGGTGAGAGAGAAAAAGAGCGACACAGTAGCCTCGCAGCCTGAGCACAATCTGTGGCAGCCTGTGCGATCCCCAGTCGTGGTCGTGATATTCGTCCCCACTGGACACGGTGTGCACGCGCGCAATCATGAATCTCTCCACCGATCTACTGCATTTGCGCAACGGAACGGCAGCGATTGGCGAAGACGGCGAGATTCTGCTGTGTGACGATGCGTCCACCATCATCCCGGAAGGTATTGCTAGTGCCCGGTTTCAGGTGCTGGTATGGGCGGCATACACCTCCACCATGGCCGCATCCATCGTCGGCAACTGTTCGGTGTTAGCGATCGTCGCCAGTCAGCCACGAATGCGCACCGTCACCAACCTGTTCCTGGCCAATCTGGCCCTCGGCGATCTGCTGATGACACTGTTCTGTGTGCCGTTCTCGTCCGTATCGATGTTTGTGCTACAGTACTGGCCGTTCGGTGGTGCCCTGTGCCAGGCCGTCAACTACTTCCAGGCGGTGTCGGTGCTCGTCTCCGCCTACACACTGGTTGCTCTCAGTGCCGATCGGTATCGGGCCATCATGTGGCCGTTACGTTCGCGTCGACGTCCACCACGCCGACCCATCGCGTTGCTACTGATTGGGTTCGTGTGGATGGGCGCTGCCGCTACCGCCCTACCGATTCCGCTGCACTCGATGCTGGTGCAGCCGAGCGCGTGGCATGCGCACTGTGACCAGGCCGTCTGTACCGAGGTGTGGCCTGATGCTACGGCTGACCGTGCCTACTCGCTAACCCTCACTTTGGCCCAGTTTGCGCTTCCGCTTGCAACGCTCGTGTACACTTACTCCTGCATCGGGTGGCGCGTTTGGGCACGCAGCACCAACCGTAGCTTCCCGTCCGCCTCGGTGCGCCAGTTTCGACGGGCCCGCAGACGCACGGTCCAGAT
Organism: Anopheles christyi; assembly: GCA_000349165.1. NCBI lineage: Eukaryota > Metazoa > Arthropoda > Insecta > Diptera > Culicidae > Anopheles > Anopheles christyi. The sequence continues at coordinate 6,170 of KB678691.1, read as the reverse complement.
GACATTGGCCGTAGTGGCCGCCTTCGTTATCTGCTGGCTACCGTTCAACGCACTGCTGCTTGCCCCGCTGGACGATCCGACCTGGAAGCCGCTGCCGTACCTTTGGTTCACCTTCCATTGGCTTGCCATGTCACACTGCTGCCTGAATCCGCTCATCTACTGCTACATGAATGCAAAGTTTCGTGCTGGCTTTCGGGCGCTGTTGCTCCAACCATTGGTTCGGGTTTGCAGAAGACTCTGTTGCCTGCGGCACCGCGCCAGCGTGACAATCAGCAACGAGCGATTGCCCGTAGGAAGTGCAGCGGAGGTTGAACTGACATCCCGGACAAGGCTGAAACCGGTGGCTCTGTTTGAGGCGCGTCGAACCGCCCCATCACACAATGCCCAAATTGTGTCGGAAGATTGATTCCGAGGGAGGTGTGTAACTTTCATAGTTAGTGATCGTAGTTTATGGTTGTATAAAAATAATAAAAAAAGGAACGTTCTCGTTGATAATTGTTTTTTGTGACGGAATTCGGAATGAAACTTTGAGAATTATCGGATGAAATCATTACAAAAATGCCATTAAGAAATTTAGAAGCCAATTTTAAATCGGATTTTTAACTTATTTAGTCATTCAAAGCATGAACTCAGACCGTTGATTTAACGTACCATCGACTTACCGATTTACCCATTCGTGCTCAGGATAAAACGCACATTAATTGCCCTTTATATTTTGTTGCAAACGTTCGTTATAACTGTTGCAAACTCTAAATTGCATTCTTAAATAACATTAAGCGATGAATATAATAAAAAAAAGTTATTTCATGCAGATTGAAAAAAAAAAACAACACTACAGTGGTTTCGGTCAAGCGAGTGCAGAACGCCTTTCTCTCTGCTTTTCTTCCATTTCTTCCCGAGAATTGGAAGGGAAAGATCAACAACCTTTCTCACTGTGTTGGAACCCTACCTTGCATGTCTTTTCCACTACCCATTCCACTTATTATACCCATTTTGTAATTCCTTTCAGATTCGAAGCAGCACCACTAGCAGATGATGATGATGAGGATGAGGATGATGACGATGATAATGATGAGCCTCCTCGCTTGCTGCCGTCATTTCCGGCAGCTAGAAAAGAACGGATCCCAAACCAAACCAACCAAGAAAGTCCAGTTCTTCGGCAAAAAGGGAGCCCTTCGTTTTGCTGTTTTTGTTGTTGTTGTGCTTTTCCTTCTGCTCTCATAACCCTTGCACGGCCAGGTGAAATTGCTTAGATTATTATCCTCCTCTTCCGTCATGCCACACACATCCATTTCCCCCACCAAGCGGCTGCAGTGAGTGGTCCATTAGAAGAAGAGTACAAGAATTTTCCACTACCGTAAAAGCAACGACGATGAGACAACGACGTTCTTCCCCTTCTTCTTTTTCTGTTTTTCCTCCGACGTGCTGCTCCACTACTACACGTTCGTTGGAGTGTTGTGTTTTTTGTTCCGCTTCAAACCAGCAGCACTAGCGATGATTCAAATCCTCCGTAGAGAACATCTCATTACACTGTGCGCTCAAGGTACAGGTTACCACCACCACCCGTTTCCCTTCGCTTCATTTTCTTCTTTTCAGCATAACTCCCCACCCCACTTACAAGCACCTCTCCTCTACAATATTCTATTATGCTACGTTTTTACACGACTACAACTCGACCACCGGATGAAGAAGAACGAGGCGAGAATGGTTGGCGAACGAGGGGCAGGGAAACACGAGAACGAACGCTAGCAACAGTCACAACAGTGCTCCATCCAAAACGGTGCCCTGGCTGCCGGTGGTGCGGATGAGAAAAAGAGAACCGGTATTCAACGAAGCATAGCTAAAGCACATACACACGCTGCCAACGCCATGTACAAAGGAACGATCAGGTCCCGCGAGCGCGCGCGTCAAACGCACCGCGATCGAGCTAACTGTATCCAAGCGAGATCCGTTCGTCTCAAACTGTCTCTCATTTCATATCTCTCTCTCCCTCCCTACCCCTTTTTCTCTCGTTACATCTCTCTCTATTCCGTTTGTTCTGAAGTCACGAACACACAGCAATGGAAGAACAGAGAAAAAAAAGTTCGACACGGGTTCGTCGCCTGACGGCTTGTGTGGTTGACTTGAAGTCTTTCGTTTTGTTTAAGTCTTCGCTTCAATTTTCACCCCGCGTTGTTGTGTTATGTATTGTTTTTCCTTGCTTCCTGCTTACTTGGTGCATCTCCCCTCTCCTCCCCACACCGAGCATACATTCTTTTTCAGTCAAATAAAGTGAAGACAACAAAAATCAACCCTTAAAAAATTAAGAGACGAACCTGCACATGATCGCGTGATCGCGTTTTGTGTGTATTTTTTTATCGCACTCGTGTGTGAGTGTGTGTAATCACGATGATCGGGGTTGGATTGGGAATGGAAGGAAAAGATAGAAAACCTTCATCAAGAAAGGCAAACAGCTCTCCCCCCTTGAACCTTTGGCTCCCCACTTAACCCGTTGTCTTTGTCCCTGTCTCTTATTATCTCCCTCTCACTCTCTCTGTATTTCTCTCTCTCTCTCTCTCTCCCTCTTTTCATATCAATAAACAAATTCCTCTCTCCCTCTCTTTGTTATAAGTACATTCTTCTGCTTCCTCTAAATTGACAGCAACTTTTCATCATTCTAGCCACGAACAACACACTGACCCTCCTGGTTTGCCTCACCCCATCTCTCACTCGATTGTTTCAAGCGAAACGAAAGGAAGACACTGCCGGGAAGACGAAAAGCGACGAACCGCGCCGGTGTACACCGCAAGCTCGCGCGACCGCGGTAGAAGAACCGTTCGAAGGACTTGTTTTATTCTTGTCTTTGCCAACAGAAAGAAGATCGCGGAACTGTGCCTTGCGCTCGGGTTAGTTTCTTATTCCCGCCGCACTTTTCCCCTCACAGTGAATATAAGCTGTCTCTGCTGTCCTGAGGCTTTTGTGTGCTCATCGGAATTCAGCTGCTGCTGCTTATTATGCACGATAGAGGAAGCTGCCGCCACGATGGGGCTTGAGAGCTTTTCGAGCCGTTTCCTAACGTGTGAAAAATGTCCGAGTGCGAGCAGTACTATTGGAAGAATAAAGGCGCTCCACACGACTGCTATCTGTATGTTGTTCAAAAGAATTCAACGATGAAATGATGCGTTTCTCACACGATGAGGATAAATTGCAATACAAACACAAATCAGTAGCTGTTCAAGGTGAATAATTCGAAAAACGTTGTAGTGTTGCTTTTATTTATAAGTACTCTGAGAGTATGTTATGTTTTGGACTGTTGTTTACAGCCAAGATTTTAAAATGTTCCAGAATCTTTTCAATTGCTTACCAACAATAATCCCATTTAATCTTATTGAGGACCTATGTGAAAAAACATGTACGAAAAATCTAGTTGTTTTTTTTAATAGGAAGGTAGAAACATTAATGGATTTTTCGCTACTTCAAAGTACATTCTTCCAAAGAAAAAAAATATCATGAACAAGATAAAAACCCAAGTAAATAAGATTCTCTAGAGAAACCCTGAGCGCATCTTTAAGCTCGGCAGAACACACACCAAAGAGTTAGGCAACGGACTAGAACCAATCCGAGATGCTCAAGGGGACAGAAGCAAAATTTAACAACGTTAAGAGAATAAGCACCGAAAGGTTTCTTCCACATTTTCTAGTCTGGTGAGCTTGCGTGGACGTGTGTTTCAACACAATAGTATGAAGTTCGGTTGGCATGGTGGAGGGAGATGGTACAAAGGGAAGTATAACATTACATTCCCACCATGCACAGCACATTTCCGGGAGGAAAGGAAAAGACGGAATGAGCTTATTCCGTTCTTCCGTTCTGTCACTTCCCTTTTCCCCATAGAACGCGAACGAGTCTCGCGCTTCGACAGGAAAACCGATCTTCGTCATAATTTCAGCGTTGCAGCTTATATGCCCACACAGTTTTCCTCCCTCCTTGTATACCGACCGTATAAAGGGGTGGAAAAAGCTTCTAGTTGAGAGGAAATCTTACAAAAAAAAAGGTATAAATACCACACAACACACTCTTATATACACCCCAAGGAAGAGGAAAGGGATCGAGGCGCGGAAAGGCAAAGCAGATAGAAGGAAAATACATGGCCCATTAATTCCGACAAAAGTTACCCCGAGCCAAGGAAGAGCAAAAGGAAAAAATAGAGATAGAGGAAAAGAGAGAGCAAATGCTTTTTTCTATTATAACTCGAATTCAGAAAATAACAACAACAACAACTACAACTAGGAACGAAACCCCGCATCCCACATGAAAATGAAGCAAAACTAGCGGACGTCTACCTCTGCCACCTCAGTTATGTCTCACCACACCACCCACCCTCTATCAAGGGAAGCAATTTAAGCAGAACTGATTTTTCTTTATTCTTAACGTGCTTTTTGCCTTCGCGCGCTTGGCTGTGCCTGTGTCTATTTTTGTAGCTGTGTATTAGCCTTTCCTTTGCCTTCTTCCAACCAGCATAAATCCCGACTCGCTGTGTGTTTGTGTGCGTGTGTGTGGATGACGGCGCATAGGAGGCAGCGACGTTGAGAAGAACGAAGTAAACGGTCGATGGTAAAAGAAGAGCCCAAGCCACATAATGAATGGACAGGAGGATGAGAAATGGGGGCGGAGGATGATGCATAACTTGAAGATGTAAGTCCGGCAGAGCAAAAGAGAGAAAAAGATAGAAAAAACGCGATAAAAAAGTGACTGGACATTTTATTTGTGTCCTGTTCCTTCTCTCTTTATCCTTCATTTTCCATTCCATGCAAAAGAAAAAAAAAAGCGTTCCGGACTGGAAGCAGTGCTGATGGCCGCGCATGTGTATGCGTGTGTCGGTATGTGGATAAGTATACGACACAACACAACAAAGAAACGGGGCATAAAACGGTGCGTTTGTTATGTGGACCTGCGCTTTTTACGAGTGAAGTACGAAAGATTTCAACGAGCGATCAAACGACGCAAGAAGAGCATTATTATGTTTTTTAATATAAACCCCATTTTATTACTCTTTAACATGAAAATTATTATCATGTTGCCATCCTGCCTCAACGCATGGTGCAGTATAACATACCGTCCGACCCATCCATCTTCCCATTGTCCTTTAATTGCTGCTTTCGTTGTGCGCTTTGATTCACGCGCAAAAAAAATGTAATAAAAACGAATTTAATGCCTCTTTTACGATCCACTTGTTGCTGAGAGTGATCGATTGTGTAACGACGTTTTTAACTGTAAAAACAGTAAACAAACGCCTGCAAACAGAATTAGTTTAAATCAAGATAACATAAACGCATTCGTCAAAAAATATTGAAAAAGCAACCCATACATTTGAAGAAAATCCATCGTAGTAAAAAACAATAAAAAGGAAAATAAAATAAACCGGTGCGCGCGCAGGAAGCAATTCGCTCGCTTGTACCGCTGTGTCTGGGTTCCTTTTTTCCTTGTTCGAAAGGCAGCATAACTTCCTCCTCCTACTACCCTCTCCCATGCTTCTACCGCATCCCTTTTGCGAGGCTAGCACGATGGTGATTCGCGAAAAGACGTCGCACAATTGTGAACAAGCCAAGCGACAAATGTACACGAGCCGGCGTTTAATGGTGGCGGTTGCCGGGTGGTGAGGAGAAAGAGGAAAACAAGCATTGCAGCACAGCATTACAACAATGCCGTCCTCCTTCCTTTCACACACACCGCTCCCACTCTGCATCAAGATGAGAGCAAAATCAGGTTTTATCAAGGTCAAACTTTTAGAAGATATTGACCTTGCGGGGCGCGCGGTAGAGCTTGCACAGCGTCTTCGCGATGGTTGCTCTGTGACAGGGAGGAAAGTGGGGGTTGGGTAGGGGAGTAAGTATAGACCTGGTGTACCGTTTGCGAGCGGGCTTGGCGAGTGTTTTTTTATCTTCTTTTGTTTCCTTTCCTGTCTTTTCTTGTCCATCTCTCGATTCTGTCTCTCTCTCTCTCTCTCTCTCGATATTTTGTTTCTCTCTCTCTCTTCCTCTCTTGTTTTATTTCCTTTTTCTCTTCATTTGTGCTTTAGTTTTGTGCTTCGCTCGCGTGAATAAATATCGCAACGTCTTAGCGTACCGATGGGTGGGAGGGACGCGGAAGATGGGTGTCGTGGGTTGAAGGTGAGGGTCGGCGTTTTTTTTTTT
>KB678680.1:0-17836 GCA_000349165.1 Anopheles christyi | reverse complement strand
ACACACACACACACAAACGTGTAAGAAAAAAAATCACGACAAAAGGGAACACTTACAAAAATAGATGAGTTCCGATTCCGGGTATTATTCGGTATGACAGATCTAAAAGGAAACATAAGAAAAAAGGGATCATCTTTTGGAAGAGGCAACAAACAAGGGCACACAGATAGAAAAAACACAATTTGCACAAAAAAAATTATAAATGATCTAGGCGCCCAAAGACCTCCTGGTGGGTAAGATATTATGTGCTTTTGTTTTGCATGCCTCGTTTTCCGGAAGGATAAATGTGCTCTTTAAAAAAAACCTCTATGACACAATCCGACAAGTTGTGCAGGGTTTTGGTATCTGGTTGTTTGAACATATATCTGCTTTAAATATATTTTATCTTACTTTGGGATGTCGTACAAGCAAGCTGTGCTAATGTTTTATGAATTTTCTACTTCTTTTCTGTGCTTTTAAAATGCACAACCCGTATGGTTTTTAGGACCAATGCACGGTATACTGTGATCGCACCGTTGCAAATCGCGATCGTCACAGCTGGAAACTAATACTCATACAATGAAAGATAAAGCTACATTCATACCTAGCTAACACGATTATTTTAGTGATAACAAATATTAGTACATTAAATTTTAGTAACAAGAACGTAAGGTGAAAAGAAAATTGTTAAAAAATATAAGAAAAGTAAACACAAACAATAAGAAGCATAAAATAAGTAGACATAAAAAAGTAGCACATTACAATACAGGTAAATATCTAAATGAATTAAAGGAAAAGGGCATTATTGATACTGTAAATTATAAAAATGTTTAATAACGTGCGAAGTATGTGAAACAAAACACGCAACAATCGGTGTGAGCTTTACGCAACAAGAATACTGAATGAAAACTCCGACCAGTACCGAACGCAACAAGTTAGTCGCTCGACAGTGCGGATGGATAAAAGCTTCACCAATGCAAACCGGTGTTCCGGTGTTGTTTGTTCGTGTCGTTTTCTCTTTTCTCTGCTCTGTTTTGATCGTTCACTTGTACCGTGTGGTGCGGGAATGCGTTTTCCTTAAGTTTTTTGTTATCGCTCATATCTTCTTTAACTACGTTTTTTTTCTACTTTCGTTTCGTTTTTCGTTTGCATTCTTCTGAAGTTTGCTTTCCTTCGTTCTATTCCATCACCACCGCTACCTTTTCTCCCTTTTTCCAGGAACATTGGCGTTCAATTTATTCCATTCAAGGCACGCATCTTCTTACAAGCGGTCCAACCGTCCCTTTGAGCAGTCAAGGAGTGAGCGTATTGACAACCAGTCTGGTCTTGTAATATTTTCGCTTTGCTTGGCTTTCGCACCATCACTACTGTATTTCCTGCGTCCAATCTGTTAGCATTTACCATCGCAATGCGCGTCCCATCCGTCCCTTCAATTTTTGCCCTTCTTGTGTATTCGCCATTTCTTGTTTACTCGGGTTGCACTTTCCGATGGTTCCGCGGCCGAACCGCATTCCTCTAAGGTTGGTGGGTGAGTTTGCAAGCGGGCTTGCTGTAGCCCACCGAATGGCACGTTCTGGCACGCTGTGCGCCCTCTCAAATTTGGCAATAAAACGACGCACTTTTGCTCGACGATGTAAACAGTTTTGTAAACCCTCAATTTGCACCTCGCCTTGATGGTGCAAATTTTGTGGTACATAATTTCAGTGTTTTATTGTGTTTTGATTCAATTTGTGTACAGGGGAGTACAGAAAGGTGATTAAGCTAGTTTGAGAACATTGATTAATGGATGTACAAATCATATAACATAATCAAACGAACGGATACAGAAGCTATAAGCAAAATCTCTCGATAACGAGATACACTTTTTTATTACAGGGGGTTTCGCATTCTCCAGCACGAGTTGGCATACTTAACTCAGAACGAAAATATTTCCCACACCACAGTTCGCAACACCCAAGAATGCATATTTCTCATATAGAAAATTCAATAAACTTCTTGTTGATGTAAGAATTGAAAAAATAAATTAATTAACACAGTCTCAGACGCAGTGTTATACTTGTCGCACTATAAACGAGCGCAACGTGTCAAGAAACATAGCTAACGTATGAGATACAACATCATATCCCAGAGATTCGGGAGTGATTGTTATCCACTGTATAGAAAAATGCCAGAAACCCTGTAAACAACGAAACTTTTAATCGATTTGTGATTCGCTCGAACATTTTTAATCGATTATGGACTACAGTTCCATAAATACTTTCTTAATTCAATCATTCAATTCAGAGTATGAAAATATTAGTCCCTAGCGTATGTACAATCAAAGATGTACATAAGAAAACGTGCAAAACGAATGTAAAAGAAGCGCACACAAGCAAACACAGATCGTAATCGCTATGAAACCGCAAAAAAGGCAGAAGAAACAAAACAAAAACAAAAAACCAACATGTAAAATTGAAGATTAATTAAACATACATATCGCACATTCGCAAGAAGTGCTACATCGGAGTAACGCTGCTATCATCATGGCTCCGTGAACGTATGCCTGACCACAACAGCACCCCGCCGCTTATCCCAGCGCAGCCCACCCAAACATACGCTTGCATATATGTGTGCGTGCATGTTCGCAGCCGAACGAACTCCGTCGAATTCAGTTAATCTGTTACACTTTAGAACTGGTAGATCATGGCGTGGCCGCACTTCGGTTTTGGCCGTCAGCGAGGAAACATCTGTGAGCGACAGTTTGCCGCGCGCGTCGCACCATATTTTCAAGTTTCGTTTTTTCAAGTTTTCGGGTACGGGTAAACCTCGGTTTTCACGTCGCGATCGTGATCACGAGATTTTCTCCAAACCGGTAATAATCATAATTAATTAAGTAATGATTTTGGTGTTTTTTTTTAATTACTTCTGTGGCAAATAGTGCATCATGAAATTAGTACAGTGTGTCTACAAATAACGATTTTAGCGAAAAGAATGAATGAGATTTGTCCACCGTCCGATCCACTGTGGAACATTGATATGTGCCTGCAAGATCTTAAACGTGATCGTGAACGGGCTTTTTTTTTGTGTTTGTGGCGGGTGTTTTTTGTATAACTTTTAAAATTTAAAGAAAAGTTTTGGTTCTGTGCTTCGAAATATAACAGCGCATTTCGTGTTCTTCCGGTTTGGTTTGGCTTATCAATTGGACGTGTCAGTGTTGTTGAGAAAAGCAGAATCAGTGCAGGGTGTTTAATGACTAGCCCTAAAAATGACTTAAACTGTAATTTTTTGTTAGTAGTGAAATTTATGTAATTTGTGTATTTTGTCAAAATGATTCTCCCCATTTTTTTTTTTCTAAAACTGTTCGAAGATGATTGAATTCCTTCTTTTCCCGTGTATACGATCACTTAATCAGGCACTAGTGTTGGTGTCACCAGCGTTTCTAAAACACATAAATCGTCACCAAGACTGCAGCAAAACGTACCGAAAACAAATCGAACGTTGAATCCACGTCTTGAAACGTGTTTTTGAGTAGGTGAAAAATATTCCTAACTACCGCGCACAAGATCCATGAGCCATTTGCTGGTACTATCAAGGCAGACGCGGGTCGATGATTTTATAAGCCCGAGCGTACTCGTGATAATTTAAAACTCTGTCGTTAGTGATATGTTTGTGGATTATTTGTCTTTGAGTTGTTCTAAAAATACAGCTCTCTTTAAAATTTCACATAAAACCCTTGCTTACTCTCGTCTTTAGTGAACCAGCCGTAGTGAATGCGACCAACGGATAGTTAATGTGTCGTGACTATTGATCGGAAAGCTTACGAAGTCCCTCCTTTTTTTTGGTAGTTTTTTGGTGACAGTATCGATTTCTGGAAGCGAAAGTTCAACCTCCAGAAAGTTCGACGACTTAGCGAGTCGCTCAAAAAACCGACAGAAAGGGTAAAAATAAAAACGCGCGCGCTTCACGCTTCGTACGAACTGCAGCGAACCTGGAGCAATTCTGCTGATACAGCAGCGTGGTAAGTTTCTATTCCATATGTTTATTTGAAACATGGGCAGAGTTTCCAGTTTGGAACAAAATCGTTTCACAAAATGTGTACAGTGTTTGACGAACACGTGCGTGACGCGTCCGATCTCGTGCCGTTTGTGTTTGAGCGAACACCAGACATTAAAGGGGCAACTCTTCCCGATGAACGAAATCGTTTTGCAAATACGGAACCGTGAAAGAAGAAACGATTATTGAAACGAAACCCCAAAAATGGTTGTTAAAGATAGTGAATCAAACAAACCACAGCACTATACAATGGAGCTTATTGTAATCGTAAATGTGTGGTAGCTTAACCGATATGGAAGTGTTTTGCCTTCCAAAAAGTGTCATCTGGTTCCGTTTAAACTCGCGCCCTTGTTTACCAAAAAACAAGAGAGAAGAAAAACACACAGCAGCAATAACACAAATTTGATGACGCAAGACGCTCAAAATTTGTAGAGCGTAAGCAGCTGTACAAAGTATAGTGTACTTGGAAATGTTTAAGCATGTTTGCGTGCTTCTAGAAAAAGGCTTTGAATATTCTAGTCGAATGTTTGGATCTGAGAACATCGTTCGCTTACTTAATTTGAGCCAATAAAACTGAGAGTTAGTGGTGCGAAATAAGCAACGAACCTTTTTTAATTGAGATGGCCGCAAAACCTCACACCATCCGGGCGATCCACATGCCTCTCTACCTGATCAGCCAGACAATCACCACCCGCAATCGATAGACGATCGGTAAAACGGTCTTGAATAATACACTTCCCTCGCGTGCAGCACACACTGTACACCTCCGGTGGCCTTCTGGGGCAATACCTGGCCTGGCGCCTCGTCGAGACCTAGACCGTGAGCTTCACTTTCCCTTCACTGGTGTTGCATATTGGTTGGCGCTCCAACAGCGCCCAGCGTATCCCAGAGGTCATCAGTTCACCGGGCAGCAACGGTGCTACCAGGCACGTTTTGTGTCTTATTGTACCGATATTGATTGGAGATAAGCGAGTCCCTGGTTTGGTACTGCGAATGGTGTAAAAACTGCAACTGATAATGATGTGTTTTACCCTTCGCCGTTACCCAGCTTGACGCTTTTCCTCCTGCCAAACGTCCTTGGGGAGTTTGCAGCAATAATCATTAGCGGAATCTAATTTGCCAACGTTTAGCACACACTAAAGATTGATATTACAGGCAGGGTTGGTAAATCTGTCCGTTAGTCATGAATTTGTTTGCGGGATTAAGCCTCTTGTGGAATGTCCATTCCAACATTCCAGAAAGTTCACCTGCGCACCATGGATGGATGGATTAGAAAACTGTCGACCCTGAAACTGTTTGTTTCCCTGCTCTTTCGAACAGGTCTCCTCGAGTGACCAAAAGAGACTCGCTCCAGCTTCAGCTCGCCTGTAAGATGCGTCCACTGGTTAAGCTCATCCCATTAATAACTTCGGCTATCTTGGGACCGGAACCGGTCTACGCTAAACTCGATCTTGATTTGCAGATCTTATCCTACCTCGTCTAATTCCACACTGATCGTGCGTCCACGGTGCGGAGTGCCGATGACCTACAGCCCAGGTGCGCCATCGCTCTGTCGCGGTGCTACGTCGGTGTACTACTTCTACACATTCCACCTGCTGCTAAGCTTTCTTATTTTGTGTCTTACGGCGCTTGTTTACGGGCATGCGTATCCACTCGCGGTACAGCGGCTTCCAAGGTATGACCTTGACTTTGAGACGCCCAGCTATGCGCACGAATAACAAACCGTCTGAAGAGCTGTGTGCGCATGCTGTAGATAGAGAGCGGGTGGAGAGGTACGTAGCGAAAAGTGGTCGAACAAGTTCAACTTCCAAAGCTCGATGTAATTCGCGCAATCGTTCGACAAACGCCGGTGGATGTAGTACTTGAGGCGATCGTTGAACGATTATCCCAGACTTTGGCGCGTACATCGTGTTTGTAGCATTTTTCGGGAAGGGCTTGATGCAGGTCTAATGTAATCGGTTCCACTTCACAAACGATCTCCAAAACAACACCTTTACACATTGGCACTGGTTCGCTTTGCCATACATGGCTGCACTCGGTGATCGTTAGTGGTCGTGTCGAATTAAACGCGTCTGGCAAAGCATCTTCCCCTCGTGGGCTGTGTTCGTTTTTCGAAAAACTTATCATACGATCGTTAATGGCATGGTGAAAATTCTCTCCATACTCTGTTGGACCATTTCGGTTGCGGGTAGTGTATACTGCTTATTTGGTGCTTTTTTGGGCGGTCGTGCAGCTTTACGTGGGTGTGCATCACCACTGAACTGACGGTGTACTGCCTTTTTAATGAACTTTTTTACTAGCGCATGTAACGAGGCAGAACAATGCGGAGACTTGGTTCGACGTCAGTTCCTTTCTTCCGATTTTCTGTCCTCAGCGAGGCGCCCACACAACGTCTACACAGCAGACAAACGTGTGTACGTGTGCGTCTCTTTTTCGGAAAAGGCGTGGACCCATAGTTCGACATGTGCTCACCATATTTGGTATTCTACCGAATGTCCGGTAACAGAGTTGCCATTCTTCTTTCACTGCAAACCTTTCATTTCATTGTTACATGTCAGTGCCTTCAAACGAATGTACCGACGTTATTGAACGCTACGCACACAATGTTAAGATGATTAATTATTTAATAGTTATTGAAAGTTGTAGCTGCGACCTTATTCAGTTGGAAATTTTGCTGCCACCATTCTTCAAGATCAACAAGATCTTCACGGTCGGGAGGAAAGTCCCCAATTGCAATGTACCTGCAGTAACGACCAAAGCTGATCAATCTAGTACCAACTGGATTTGCATGCTGATCGATTTGACGTCATTTAACATTTGTCTTTAACATTCCTAAATCACAGTCAAACTCAGAATTATGTATGATCATTTCTAGTCACGTGATCATCCCAACATTCAACTTCTTCTTGCACCTTATGCTAGAGTTCTTTTCATTTTATGATGTCTCAAATCAAAAAAGAGTATAAAGCGAAACCGGTAGCAGCTTGGCATATCGGTTACGCACGACTTCCGTGTGACGCCATTTAACGACGCAAAACGCCACTGGCGCGCCGCGACCGCATAGGGGGCAAATAAAGTTCACTGCTACACTACGACAAAAAAAACCATGGTTCGACACTCCTTCGTACCATGCAGGTGTGGGGTTGATTTTTTTATCTTTAAAATTATATATATTAAGGAACTTCCACTTCACCTCCATTTTCCTTGGCCGGGAATGGCTGCCCCTGCCGTCTACAGACGTTTTCGGCTAGATTCGCCGCATTGGATGATAAGATAAAAAAATATGTACAAGCATGCTGCATCACCTCCTAGGGGACTGGTAAGCGTGATGCCGGAAAGCGGTAAGAGGATGACCAAAAACGTGTTTGCCGAAACGTTACCGAATTTGAACGATCGAACAAACAAACACATACATGCAGTCGTTGTCCCGGTTGGTTGGTTACATCCAAGCCTTTCCGGGTTGCGGCGATATGAAGCACCAGATGTGTTGAGAGCCATGCCCCGCACGCTCTCACGCTTATGTATTAGGTTGTATCGGTAAGCAAAAGCAACCTCATCTTCAGATACCAATCAATGTTGTTTGTCTCACGCGAAATAATAGCGTCACGTGAACCGGTCAAAATCGAATGGCGCACCGCGGAAGTGTGGGCTAACCTGACGATCACGAGTTATGGGTGATTTAAGACGACTGGAACGCAACAGTGTGGTTAAAACCCACACAATTTCAACAGAATTTCGATTAGTCATGCACGAAGAAATGGGGGAAATCGATGTTCGATATGGACGTATTTATTACACACGTGACAGTTAAGTTCCAATTTTTGGAATAGACCGATATGATTCATCAAATACAACCAATAGGAGGAGATTACGGGGGAAAGGCACATTCGAAAACATGTCTAGATATCATAGAGCATATTCTACACGTTTCATCACGTGATTCGCTTAGCTTGGTTGAGAAATACTGACTTGTACTAAAGCTGTACTAAAACGATTTTCTGCACAGTTTTTTCATGTCTGACAATTTATAACTGATTACAATTATTTCAATAGTAAGTGAGCTTACCCCATGATAATGATTGTCTTTTTCTGTCCTCTGCAGATGCCGCCACAGAACTCAATCGAGCTAACGACCAAACCGGAGGCGGAAAATGGAGCTACGGGAAAGCTACTCGCAGCCAACGGTAACGGCGATACGGTGAAAGCAAAGGAAGATCCACCCACTACGACACTGATCGTACCGCCGGATGGTGGCTGGGGATGGCTGGTGATGATAGCGTCCTTTTTCTGCAACGTGATCGTCGACGGTATTGTTATGAACGTTGGCAGCTTCCTTGGCCCCATCCGTGACGAGTTTGGCGTAAGTGAGGCAGAGGTAGCGCTGGTCAGTTCGCTGCTGAGTGGATTCTACCTGCTGACCGGTCCGTTCGTAAGCGCACTGGCCAACCGGTGGGGATTCCGGATTGTCACCATCATCGGTGCACTCGTGGCCTCCCTTGGGTTTTTCGTTTCGCAGTATGCAACGAGCATTGTGTTCCTGTACGTCACGTTCGGTTTTATCGGTGGTGTCGGTTTTTGCTTCATCTACGTGCCATCGGTTATTACCGTGGGCTACTACTTCGAGAAGTGGCGTGCCGTAGCGACGGGCATTGCGCTGTGCGGTTCGGGCGTCGGTACGTTCATCTTTTCACCCGTCAACGCCATGCTGATCGAGTCGCTCGGTTGGCGCAGCGCCCTGGTAGCACAGGCAGCGATCATACTGCTCTGCATCGCTTGCGGCGCCATCTTCCGTCCCATTCAACCGACCGAGGTGACAGCTACTAAGACCGATGACACACCGGCGGACAAGGGTATCCTGCTGGGCGAGGGTCTGCCGGTCGTTTACACCCGACCACTGCCCGAAGGCCGGTACGCCTACTCGATGCCGAACAGTTCGCACAACACCTGGATGGGAACGAACCCGAACTACCAGTACCCGACGGCGGCCGAGATCTTCCGCCAGGGCAGTGGGCACAATCTTGACCGTCGACCATCGCACACCTCCGGCCAGCTGGTAAGCCACAATCTCCAGAGCACCACCAAGAAGCTGGAGAAGATCCAGAAGCGTCTCGCCGGACAGATGACTCCGGACGATACGATCCATGCGCACGGCTATCCGACGGCACACCACGAGCTTAATCCAGTCGGTGAGGCGGACGAGGAGGAGACGGAAAATGGAACGCTGCTTACTGCGCCAGAACAACAATCGGCCACCATTACGACAGCGGCTGGCCGCCGGCATACCGTGTCCGGAAGGCGACCGAACGAACCGGCCAGCTCGCGGCATGGCTCACGCCGAACGCTTAATGATGGTGCACGTCCAATGTATCGTGACGATATCTTCTTCACCGGGTCGCTGGCACGTATTCCACAGTACAAGTCGCAGACTTCGCTCGGCTACCACATGTCCGTCACACGACTGCCCACTCAGGCCGACGTGGAAGAGACGGAAACGGAACAGTGCATGGTGTGCCCGGAAGCGGTCCGCCGTACGCTGGTCACCATGTTGGATATGTCGCTGCTCAAGTCACCCTCGTTCATGATGCTTGCGTTCAGCGGGTTCCTTACAATGATGGGCTTCTTCGTGCCGTTCCTGTATGTCAAGCAACGGGCTGTGGCCGGGGGCATGGCGGACGAAGTGTCAACATTTATCGTATCGGCTATTGGTGAGTTGTCTTGTCGATGTCTTCATCGAGAACGAGTATTAATCATTCTCCTCTACTGGATAGGCATTTCCAACACGATTGCTAGGGTGGTTTGCGGTGTGCTGACGTCTTTCAAGAATATTAATGCACTGCATCTGAACAACGTTGCCATCACGCTCGGCGGTATTGCGACCATGATCAGTGGTATCTACATCACCGAAGCCTATCAGTTTACGTATGCAGGAGTCTTCGGGCTTGCCATCGGTACGTATTTACCTCGGTGTTGTACAACAACAGATACTTACATAAACTTGAACATCCATCTTGCAGCATGCTTTTCGGCACTCCGTTCAATTCTGGTAGTCGACCTGATGGGACTGGAAAAACTGACCAACGCCTTCGGTATACTGTGCCTGTTCCAGGGTATCGCTGCATTCCTTGGTGCCCCAATTGCTGGTGAGTAATTCAATCCGTACCTCGCCATACCATAATCGCTAAACATGGGCTGCTATCTCTTCTTGCAGGATACTTCACCGAGCTGACCGGAAGCTATGATGCTTCGTTCTACATTTCCGGCGCGCTCATCACACTGTCCGCCATTCTCTGCTACCCGTTGGCCTTTGTTAATCGTTGGGAAAAGCAACGAGCCGCTAAAAAGGACTCGCAGAAGGTGTAGAGTGATGAAGTAAGGGTGCATCGAATGCTGTTGTATCATATAGGATGAGAATGTTACAGATAGAAGGGCCTGTAAGGAAAACGTTATTCGGTGCTATTATCATTTGCTAGGCTATCGCATAAGCTCTTACTTGAACCAGCCAACAATCGTGGCCTGCTTCAGTATGATACATATTGCAACAGAATTAAGTAAGCTTAATAGTAAGGTAGTGTTGGACTAATTTGTTCATCCGTAATATTGCTGATTTTGAATCCACGTGTTTGCAACTATTATTGCTTATACAGAGCGGTTGGAAAATGGGCGGAGAATCGGTGTGATTGGACGACGGATCGTTCAGTCCTTGAGCTTTTAAGTGTAAGCCACACATCAGCAACGCCAGCTAGTGGAATAAGTAAGAACTAAATGCAATACTGTACGTGCTTCCAAGGAAATAAGTTTAATGATAGTAGTAGTTTTAGTGAAGAGTTTCGTGTGCTGCTTTCAACCAATATGCCTCCCTATTTAGTTTTCGTTTATTAACATTTTTAGCAAGAAAAAACAAACTGCTGACGCATAGATCGTTCTGGGTTGGACACTGTAGACTATTCTTTTTTTTTTTCTTTCTTTCAATTCAATTATCATCCATTTTATTCATGCAGCGCGCTTATGCCTTTTAGCAATGAAGCGCGTTTACAGAGACTGAGCAACGCATTAGGCGTTATCGGAAATGGTGAGACAGTTGTGTCGGTTACTAAAACCATTTGCTAAACACACAAAAAATAAGCATACAACAATCCATACTGATTCCGTCAGATAGCGACTGTCACACAAAAAAAAAGTTAGACAAATAGCAGCAGTAGTTCCTACCTTTGCCATACACATTAAAGCACTGTCAATACCGCCGTGTGCTGTTTCTCTTCAGATGCCGTCGCAACGAAAACAAAAGACACCATTAATTATTATTTAGATTTGTAATTTTACACTTCACCCTTAACGCCAGCTTCACACCTCTCTTCATCCATCCAAACATAAGCGTTTCTGTGCAATCAAGCGTCTGCCGCGGGAGCCGCAACGCTACAAAACGATACAGCAAAGTCGAACCAGGCAACTGATAGGTGGAAGTCAATAGAAACCCCGAATAAACGAGAGAATAAATTATCTGTGATATCAGCATATATATGAACGATCTTAATAGTTGTATGTTGTTGATATGATCCGCAGACATCACAGTCGGAACGTGTCGGCGGGTGGGGCCGTTCTTACTTCAAAACCGTTTCTACTTTCCCCTTTCTTGAATTAGTTCTCTAATCGATGTCGGAGGGGACGCTTCCTTCTGCAGGTCCGAGAAGGAGGATGAAAGCCAACAGAAATATAAATACATCAATTTTTCAACAGATAGCACACGTACAGCAGTAGAGCTTAAGCAAGACAACGCATACCCTTAAGAACGAAATAAATATTTTTCCTCTAGGATTTGTACCTTTGTACGTGCTTGTATTTGTGAACTTCTCTTCTGCTACCACAAGAAAGAACCTGTGATGAAATCAACCCTTAAAACGAATGATGCAACTGGTGCATTTTCCAGAACATTATCATTTTCCTACTGAATTGCCACAGACCCATTTTATGGGAAATTGGATGTTTCGAAATCAGCTTGCTCGTCGATTAACTCCGAGTCTACCTGCATGTAACGGTTAATACAAACATCCGTCACACGACACGCGCTCCTAACCCAAAAGCTTCCCTGTGTGACGGAATTTCACGCACAGCATTGGGGTACGCACCATTGTGCGCAGGCTCACCGCGTAACGGAGAGTACTGTCTAGGTTTCGGTCGGTCTACAGGAGACAGGAGATTTGCTTGTACTTTTTTCTTGCATGATATCGATTATCTCTGAAGTCTCTCGCCAACTAGTAGTGGTCGTCGTCGTCGTTGCTGTCGTGAGCATTTTCCAAAATTGGTGTGCCTGTATTTTCTGTGCAGCTGGAGCTTTCGTCGATAAGGGCTCGAGTGTTTGTGGTTTAGTGCTTGTTTTTCACTGAAAAATTACACAAATTCTTAGAAAGTATGTTTCATTACACGGTTTAAAGTTTCCTACATTCCGAATAGCTTAGTTCGGGTAGCAGAGTGGCTCTTGTGCTCTCACCGAGGCAGCTTTCACGAGACCATTCATTAGTGAAAAGAGGGAACGGAGCTGAATACTTCCGTTTTCCTCGACTTGTAAGAAGTGAGACGTTACAGCAAAGGTAGCTGCGGTAAAGAAAAAAAAATCCCAAAGAAAAACCACTTGAACCATACTCAGGTCGTACGGAATGCTGGTGTCAGTTTTCACTTACGTTATGTCATTCATGTAAATGAATGAACGGTTCGGTTTCGGGCTGAAGGGGGAAAGAAATCGATGCCCTTGTGGAAAGCGTACCGTGCGTGTGACTGTGTTCGTGTATAGTAGGTGTGGGCTTTTTAATCCTCGCGTGTGAGTAGGTGGTGAATCTGCTTTTCTTTCTCTCGAAGAGAACAAACAAAAACAACCAAACCCGGGAGGGACGTGATATTCTGGCCGCACGCCAAAGTGTGTTGTGCTTTTCCAGTGATTCAGTGAAGATATTATTGATCGCACTTCTCGACTGAAGACGTCGTCGAGACGAGTGAAGAAGCAAAAGGTCCGTGAATTTTCTCTCACACAACCATGCAACCCTTTTCGAACGACTACGGTGGAGGATACGGTGGTAATGGGTACGACCAGCAGCAGCAGCAGCCCCAGCAAGAAATACCGATGTATCCGACGGGTGTCGCACGACCGATGGTTGACCCGGAGGCCATGGGTGAAGTGGACCCAACACTGTACGTCTTCCATTTATGTTATCATCGAAAGAGAACTCCCTACCCCCAAAGCAGACCTACTATATTTCTCGACTTTTGTAGCTACCCGCAGGCAAAGGAATCGACACACAAGATTCGGGGCAAGTCGGACATACTGGAGATGCTGTTCGGTTCGGTCGACCAGGAGCTGCTGCCCGTCAAGACGTTCTACTTTTTCTTCTACTCCGCCTTTGGCTCACTGTTTCCGCTGATGGGAGTGTACTTCAAGCAGATGGGCATGAATCCGGGACAGTGTGGGTTGCTGATTGGTACGCGCCCTTTCGTCGAGTTCCTTTCGGCACCGTTCTGGGGTAGTTACGCGGATCGGTAAGCACGGTATGATGGCTGTGAAGGGGAATGGCTAGATTGCAGTGTCCTTATGCTTGCTTGCAGCTGTAAAAAGGGTAAGATGTTGCTGTTGGCCTCACTTGCGGCGTGGATCATCTTTACGCTGCCCCTCGGCTTCATTCAACCACCGGCCACGAGCTGTATCGAGCGAAAGAATGCAACCGATTTCGAGCTCCGGACACCGCAGGTACCGCGCATACTAAAGCGCTCCATCGACGAGAGTATGCTGGAGGAGATCAGCTTTGGGAAATATGCGACCGACAGTGACAGTTCCTTTACCAGGTGAATGGAATGCTGTGCAGAACTTTGCTTGGAGGTGGGAAAATTTACACCTACTCCTTGTTTTCCATTATCTTATTAAGGGTGGAGCGTGCAGCACGTCCCGTTGCAGCCGCTGGTGTATCACCACTCGATGTAAGCTACGCCAACAACTTCAACGAAAAGTTACACCGCGACTGGGTCTCTCCGTTGTTCTCGTCGATCGTTTATCGTACAGCGGTACGTTGAGATCTTCCGACCTTGCTCAACAGAATCTTCTCCCTTTAATAGCTTTTTTTTTCTTTATTTAGGACATTCAAAAAGCATTCTTCTTGTTACTTCTGCTCGTCATCATTGGTGAGTTCTTTAGTGCACCGGCCATCACGTTGGCGGATTCCGCCGTCATCACGATCCTCGGAGAGGATGCCGATCGGTACGGCCATCAGCGAATGTTCGGTTCGTTGGGATGGGGCTTGGCTATGTTTTTCGTGGGCATTGCGCTAGATCACTCGACCGCCTTCCCCGACCATCCGTGCGGTCCGGAAAAGCAGGAAAAGAACTATACCATCTGCTTTGCGACGTTCTCCGTGCTGATGGGTGCGGCACTGATTTCCGCAACTCAGATCCAATTCAAATATGACTACTCGGTATGTGGGATAAAAGTACTATAAATTGCTGGAGCAATTTTAAATGACTAATCGCTTTGATTTGATTCCTTCAGGAACCACAAGAACCCATTCAGGTCGAGAAGGTGCCTCAAGAGCTAACACACGAAGAACAAATGCAAGCACAGCTGGCACAACAGTTGCAGTTGCCATCGCTGGCAGCCACCGGTACCGGGATGACCAGTGCAGCACCACCAGCAGCAGCACTTGGAGCACAGGTAATCCACCTGATCGGATGTACAGCAAGACTCTCCGTATAACCTTTGCCTCTATTAACTCGATTCTGCAGACAAAAATGTTTGCTCAAACTACACGCGAAATGCCCGAATGGGTAACGGTGCTGAAGCAGTTCAAGAATCTCAAGTGTGCCTCGTTCCTGTTCGTGGCGTGGTTCATGGGCTTCGGCATCGGACTCATCTTTACGTTCCTGTTCTGGCATCTGCAGGACTACGGTGGCTCACCGACCCTGTTCGGTGTGGCTTCCGTTATCAATCACATTTCGGAAATCTTTGCCTACTTCTTCAGCTTCAAACTAATCACCCAGATTGGGCACGTGAAGGTGCTGTGTCTGGGGTTAGTTGGTAACATTCTTCGCTTCCTCTACATCTCCTACCTGAAGAACCCATGGTGGGTGTTGCCGTTCGAGTTTATGCAAGGTATGCAAACATATTGTGTGTTATTTAGAAGGGAGATTTTAATAGCTGTGCTCCTTTTGGTTTAAGGTATCACACATGCTGCCGTTTGGGCGGCCTGTTGTTCCTATATCGCGCACAACACACCGCAACACTTACGATCATCGGCACAGGGTAAGTCTGGTGCACTGTTAAGGATTCGTACTGTAAGCTCACAGTCGATCGTTTTTTAGGAGTACTGCAGGGACTACATCATGGGCTGGGTAGAGGCTGCGGTGCGGTAATTGGCGGTATGTTTGTCACCTACTTCGGTACAACTGCCACCTTCCGCGGTTATGGTGTGATCTGCATTCTGGTGCTAGCCGCATTCGTGTTCATCAACTTCTACCGCAAGGATGAAGGTTTTATCTCGGAAATTCCCACAACGGAAGATCCTCATCAGGTCTGACTCACTGTCTATTGTTTAATGTCTGTGAATTTCTCACTGAAATTATGCTTTCCTTTGTGTCTAACTAAAGGTGGCAGAGGAGACGGCTCATCTGGCTCCGCACGGTGTCCCGAGCAATCCAATACCAAGAGCCCTCTCGAGCACGCGGCTCAACGAAATTGGCCAGCAGAACGTGGACAATGGCTACGGCACGTATCAAACGACGGGTGGCGCTCTGGATGTGCCCGGTGGTGCCCCCAAGAATCCATTTGGTGCTCCACAGGGTAATGTGTACGGTGGAAATCAGTACTAAAAAGCGAATTAGCTGTTGTTTACAAAAAAAAAAACGATAGAACGTTCGAAACGACTGAATTCATTAGTAGATCATAGTACTTGTGGATGATGAAAACTTGATGTCTACAACAGCAACACTCTTTGCATGTGAACTACTCATCTCTCCCTTTCTGTCACGTAAGATACTGAGCGAACCAGAGTTTCGAAACCCATGTACATGAGCTCAAGCAAAGCGCCATTCAGCCATTCCGGCCCATAAGCCGCCGCCGAAGACGACGGCGATTAGCTACTAATTACAACTACTATTACTTTGATGTGCTATGATGGTAAGGCGTGTACACGATACGCTATGGAGCCGAGGTCGTGTGAAGTGGTTGTTAGCAACTAATTCTTAGACGTCAGCATTACAAAATGGAAGCAGTTATTGCGACTTTGCCAGGAAACAAAGAACACTCGTTTAATTATCCCACCATACAAACGAAAACAAAAGCATCCTACCATTTCGTTTTTGAGGATCGTTGTCCCGCAACTTTGTAGCTCACTATCCTTGTAGTGCTAGCACTTACATACTTTGTTAGTACACGTACAAGCGTCTTTCTACGCTGAATATGAATTTTGTTTTGCATACAGCTTCTTGCTGTTCGTATTAACCCCCAAAAAAAAAAACATTCAATTGTTATTAAGTAGCATATTGGAACAAACGTTAGGGATACTATAAATACTATCTATCTATCGAATCTATCTATCTCCGCACATCTCTCTGGTTCGGGTTTGCCGATGTATGGTGAGTCTGTTTAATCATACATTACAAAAACGGGACATAAGTACTATTTAGATTTAATGTGAATGAGCGGAGCGACATCTATTGGGAGACATCTTAAGTAGCGTATTACTAACGGCAGTGAAAAGCAAAGACACGTGTTGAAATCTCTAGGGTAACCCTTGAACACAAAGGAAAAAAAAGTTGAACAATAGCTAGTAGTCTAGTGTAGTCTAGTGGTCCATTGAAGTGGAGCCAATCAAATTCTAGATTTCACACGACAGAACAGTAACGATAGCTACTAATGACGTTATATTGGATGTGGTTGTATTGAACTCTTTCATGCACGATTCTTGTTTTCCGTCTCGTCTGTTGGTGTGTTTTCGTATAAGTGTTCGTATAAGGAACTGTGTTGGATCTCTGTAACGGGTGCGGGCGTAAGTGTACGAATTGAGTGAACAAATCTGAACAGGTGAAAATAGTATTAAATAATCTTTTCATTCGATCAACCAGTCTTGAGCAGTTTTAAGGAATACTTTATTTTTTAGTGAAAACAATAACCTTGATACAACTTGAAACGAATCCAGAAGAATCGAAAAGATACGAATCATAACCAAATCCATACCATGGCACAACGAATTTCCATCTCATTTGCATAACCCGATTAAGCTTGAAATGTGTTTGGTGCAGGGTGGATAATTTTTGGCGAGTAGCTTTATGAGTTTGCAAGGAAATTCTAACCCTATCCACTGCAAATAATATAGATGAAAACAAGATAAGACACCGAACAATCTGATATATGTAGTATAAAAAAGGTGTAAAACAGTGGCAATTTTTACGACGGACGTAAAGAACACACGCAAAAGCTTTATTAACTCTAGCGAGACATCAGTGCGCATATCAGTTTCCAAAACCTTATTCGTTTTTATTGAGAGAAGTATATTTAAACCAGCAGCATATTAAATTACGACTACGGGATGGCACGCATGGTTTTATTTTGATCAGATGCAATCGGGGTACCTGGAGAAATACACACACACACAAAGTGGGAAAGAGTGCATTCGATCAGGCGCCATCTAACAGAGAGTATTTACTAAGCATATAGCTGGATATAGCAAATATATATATATATATATACACTATAATTATTATGAAACTATTGCACTTACGGTGAGATTGGATTCCGTAGACGGCGACCCGAAAAATCTGAATGCACATCCTTCAATCGGTACTACGTTTCTGT
>KB678669.1:0-17847 GCA_000349165.1 Anopheles christyi | reverse complement strand
CCGCAAGCAGTAGCAGCAGTAAATACAGTATGTCCGCGCCTCGTTTTCTAATATTCAACTTATTCGACCGACACGTGTGTAAGGCGTCCGTAGCAAAAAAAAAAAAGAAGAAGAAACATAAAACACATTCGTCGCAAGTAGTAACAGAGTGCAGTAGTAGAAAACGGCCGTTGAACCAGGATGTGCCAGATTTTCCGCCTGATGCGTTCCCGGTACACAATCGATGTGCTGCAGAACCGGGAAGTACACAACCACCACCTCCACATGCACACACACATACACACTATTCAGCTTTGTCGGCAGGGTGATGGTAGATGCTTCTTTCCGCGAGCAAATTTTGAAGTTTTACACGCACACAAATCTTTTAAAAAAGCCAATCGCATTGCGTTTCGCAGTAGCTAGATAACGACAGTCGCTAAAACCGAGCTAATGTTGAGCATTAAGGGAGAAGGTGTTCGCCTGGAACAGGTGGTGCTTCCAGTGGGATTGGAACGTGTTCGTACATTTAGCCATTTTATCGTGATGATTCGCACAAAGGCAATCGTTCAACTATCCACACTCCCCTCCTGAACAGACACAGCAGCATGTGTTTCGTTTGTTGTGAGCGTAAGGGACGCCGGTGCGTTTTGGAGGTAATAATACTTGCGGGAATCTTACAAGTGAAATCTAGCTGTACGGTGCGTACTTGCTTTACAAAAACTAAGTGGTAGTGAGAGGAAAGGTGGGTGGGGGAGACAAGCGAACTGAGCTGAAACTCTCGGGCAAAAATATTTGCCACAGTAACGATAACCCTAAAGTTACAAGACAAAAAAAGCAAAAACGAAAAAAGATAAGAAGGAAGGCGGGCGATATGTATAGGCAATGTTTGTATCTAATCTTTGTACCCAGAAATACGGGAGCTAACGTTCTTCACTTGTCTGCCTGTAAAGAGACCTAACATAAAGCAAGGGTTAAATATTAATTACGACCATTTAGGTAATCTTAGATATCTCTTTTGCTCTTAAACTCATATGTCTACTATCTACGAGGAACGCAAACGAATGCTGACAGGCACGAGTACACCATGTTCGCGATTCAACCTACCAACATGGCACATTGTTAGTATAAATGGCGCGGATTCGTGCCCTAAACCGTACGCACGAATATGCGAAAACAATCCTAACGCTTTTCTCTCTGGATAGATGATGTTGCTGATGGTTTGTTTGTTCCTAACAAGCGGTCAATCGCACGGTGGTAGTGTAAGCCAGAATTGACAGGGGTGTGCGTGTGTGTGTGTTTAACAAGCAACCATTACCGTCAAACAAGTGCGCCTCATTGTAATGGCCGGAATATAAAAAAACGGCTTCGGTAAACCATCAGGATAACCTGGCGGAGAGAAGGGCAGGGTGTCGTTTTGACCGGGATTGTGGATACGGATGAGAAATGTTACGTTGAATATAGATTAGTAAGATTTCTAAAAGAAAACCCGCAAGAGTGCAGAAGTGCTAGCTAATGAGAATCCAAGAAGGAGACAAAAGGAGACGAGAACAACACACACACACAGACACACACACACACACAATCCATAAATATTTCGATATTTTAGTTTTTACAATTAATCGAAACGAGAACGAAAAAAAGTATGATAGTAAAAAAAAACAACTAAAACTGGAACATTAATTGCATCGTATTTTATGTTAACCAACAATATTCCACCCTCAACAACAACCGTTCGCTCGTCGTTTGATGCAGATGTCGTGTGTCCAATATTAGGGAAAAAGGGGAAAAGTAGCCCCTCCCGAACAGTTCTGGGTGGGAGGGTCTGGTTTGCGCTAAAGCGCAATAGCTTTACTACCAACTATTACATTATCGACTGTCTCCCAGGAGGGGTAGGACAGTTGTTTTACCACAAGCTTCGATAGTGCTAGTGGCATCAAAGGAGTAAACTGACTTACTATAATGCTATTTTTTATGTTTTGAATGGTTGATGTACTGTTAAAGGAAATCCTTTTCATTTTGGAAGGAAATTCAAAAGTTATTAGATCAATTTGTGTAAAACAATCTGATTTGTTATATCACTGCCCTATCATCAGGGGTATACGGATCCTTATTGGTGTGGTTCATTTAGATCGTTGTATGTCCAAGGACTGCCATCATTCACACATACGCAAAGTAATGTGATCGTTCAGGTTAAATTGAGTTACCCTATTGCTAAGAAGCAATGTCTTTGGCAAACTACCGAAAAGAATTAAAAACACTCAGGCCCCACTATAACTACGCGGCTTGCCAGTGTGATCATTTGATTTGAATATTGTGCACAACTATTCAATCAACGACAAAGGTAATGTATACTAATGCATTCTGAACAATGTGGAATGTAATGTGCTGCCGCCAGCATAAAAGCGAAAGTGTAAGAAAATGTGCCGGAACTTTCTCTCTTTCTCGCTCTCTCTGAGAGATTATGCTAATGTGTGTTTGTGTGTAAAGCCTATTCAGAAATCTTTCAGGGTAAATAATATAATTGAGATATTTAACAAACAAACAAATGTGAACGTTTTGCAATCTTCTGAAAATATGTATCTAATCCGCATAACACGATGACGTCTTGGCGCCAAAGGCAAAATCACGCAAACACATTAAATGCTAGACATAACGGAAAGGCTGGTCTGCTAGAACAGGAGGGTGCGAACAAGATGTGGAAAAAAAAATGGGAATAAGCGATATAGGTTAAGTTTGTAAAATTACAACAAACAAAAACACAACCCGAAGAATATGTTTCAGAAGTGAAGCTTCACCTGCAGTACATACGCTTTCCAAGAGTGTCGGTGTGGGAATAGTTATCCATATAGAGATGCATGCATATTGGGTGGAATGTTGTAAAAATGAACAATTCTTACTACACGCCATTATCTGAAATTTGTTTTCCCATTGAAGAAAGGCACAGAAGATGATGGCTATGTGCAATAATCTCCTGTTAAATTGACCGTTACACACGCATTTCAAGGATTTGCAACAACCAACGGTAGAAAGTGTATGCGATCGGTTTGGCTAGGCGTTAGTTGAAAATTACACTACGGGAAACATACGCAGTCACACACACAACAATCCTTTTGGGGGTGCGTTTACCGATTCACCAGGGTGTGAAAGAAGATCTCTAACAAAATGCCTTTAAAAAAGGGACAAGACATGTGTTTTTTTTTCTCTTCTACAATCTGTGGTGAGCGTAAGTGCAACGTAATAAGCCAATCATATTCAGCATAAAAGTACGTATCTGCGCAACATTAAAAAAACAAGGCCTGTAATTTGCGAACAGCAGTGTGCTGAGCGGGAGAATGGTGTGGCTGAAAGAGAAAAGATAACAAATAAAACAAAACAAAAATAACAAACTGTATTAAAAAAAAAAGTTCGGATATCGATTATTGCGCCAGCGTGTTTGATAACAACATTCGTACGATCAGCGAGACTTTTTGATCGCTTTATTCATGACTGCTTCTATCGCCCGCAATACAAATATCATTACGTGCTGCTACTACTGCTACCACTCTTTACCGTTTGATTCATACGAATTTTATCCAGCTTGTACAGCCGCTCCACGTCCACGGTAGGGAACCGTTGGGCCAACGTTTCCCGATCAATGTTCGGAAAACGGCGCAACAGATGGACCACCTCGTTACGCTCCCGGTTGCGCAGCTTGCGCTTCTCGTTGTACAAGCGCTCGCGGTACAAGCGCAAAAACTTCCACACGGCCGATCCGCCAAACGTAAACTTGTGCCTTTCGTTCCACTTCCGGTTGGCGTACTTTGGTATCACGTGCTCGAACGCCCGATAGTAGAACCGTATGCCTAGCTCGTTGGGGACGACTTTACCCGGCCGTTCCCCAGTTTCACCCGTTTCCAGCTCGTAGTAGGCACGGTTTCGTTCGCGTACCACTTCTTCTAGATGTTCCATTGATTCTTTGACCTAGACAAAAAAAAAAGAATCATTCCCGCCATTATCGTTGCAACTAACGTTGTTGTGATCTCACAAAACTGTCCTACCTTGTCTAACCGTTCCGGGCTGGGGAACAGTTCCATCTTGTCTTTGCATTCGTGCTCCATCGTTAGCAGCATGTTGCGTTCCTTCAGCAGCACGAACCACAGCTGATGCAGGTCACTGTTTGACTTGATGCGTAGATCATCCTTCGTCCATCCGCGCCCGTGTTTTACCTCCTGCTCGCCCCAGTTCTTTTTGTCGTCGAAAAACTCCATCAAATCATGCCGTGGTGCGGTGGTGGAAATCGCCCGTACCGATGGCGGTACATTCCTGCCAAACAAAAGCGAGGCCGGTTTTTATGTAACTGTTACGAAGGGGATGGCTGATTTACACCGAACGATCTTACCTTTGCAGTGCGGCAAACGCTTGCTGTGTGCTTACGGTTGATAAACATTTCGACAATTGCAGTGAAATTGGGAGAATTTGTCGTAAAATATTCATTTTTTACGATTAATGCAGGTGTATGCTGTTCCTCCCGACAAATGTGTTTTGATAGCGCTTCAATGTTTACGTTCTCTTGACAGTTGCCACTTTTGACGTTTGAATTCATTCAGGGCTGCATTAGTATTTGAAAAGGGCTGTGTATCAACTGTGAACAATCCAAATAGGTCTTTAGGAAATACAAACACTCGGTTCGGCGGGTTCAGATCCATTCTATACTGACCGTTTTATTTGTAAAATACATTAATCTCTCCTTTGTACAGCGTACAGTGCGTTATCAGTTGTATCAGTTATCAGTATGTGCTACTTATGCTACTTTTGCGAGGAGCTTTTGTACATTCACTCAAATCACCATTAGTATAAAGCATTGCGGCCTGGCCGATTGCCTAAATTAAAGTCCTTTAGCCAAATCCTAACTCTTCTGCTGCTTTTTCTCCTTCACAACGGTCGGCCGGTACGATTTACTCAAATCTTGCCGCTCGATTGCGCTGGCCATTGCCGCCTTCGGATGGATGTGCTGCGTTAGCCGAAAGCGCTTGCCGGCAATGTCGATGTGATACACTGCATCCTTATCCATTATGAACTCCGTCGTAATCGTGCGCACTGGACTGCTTTCCGCTCGACTGATGTAACCCAGGCAAACCAGCTTTTCCGAAGCAAATCCATAGCTTGAAGTAAGAAAAGCAAATCCACCGTTCAAATCAGTATGTTAGGGCTCAATTAGCACGAACAAAAAAAAAACTCACCCGGCTGACGTAACGGTGCCACAAAATTCGTTATTCCTGTACAGCGGTTCGCCGCCCCACGGCCACACATCCTTGTCGATATCGATGTCCTCGACGTGGAACAGTACGAGCCGCTTCCTCAGACCGTCCCGTTTCTGACGCTCGAGCGCTTGTCGGCCGATAAAGTTTTCCTTTTTCTTCAATTGCGAAATCTGTGAATCAACCAGAACACACAAAACACACACAATTCATGCAGGACACACACACCGTACTTACATCCAATCGTACCGAGTAAAACACGCCCGCCTCGAACGGTGTCGTCATGCTGGTCAGCTCGTCGCCCCAGAACGGAATAAACTTGTCGATGCGCAGGAACCGCTGCGTAAGCGTGCCGACATCGCGCGTCCCATAGTCTCGCCCGCGTGTAATTAGCCGATCGTACACGTGCAGCGCGTACTCGGATGGGACGTACAGACAGTAGCCGGGCATGCCAGTGTGCGTAAAGGACATGATCATGACGTCGCTCGCGTAGCCAATATTAAGCTTCCGATAACTGAATGGAGCCAATCGGACATCCGAGTTGGACAGTTCGCTCATCAGCAGGGTCGATTTCGGTCCAACCACGTTGATCACGGTGTACATCGAGGTTACGTCGTTCAGCTGGACGGACGCATCGGACGGCAGATTGCGGGACATCCACTCGTAGATGCGCGTTTGTTGCGAGGAAGGTGAAATCATAAAGTAGCTATCCTCCGTCTGGCGGATCAACATGCAATCGTTCTCGTAGCCGCCATGCTCGTTCAGCATGCCAGTATGCACGATATGCCCGACTGCGATGTTCACATCGTTCGCGCACATATACTGCAAGTAACGGAGCACGGCATTCTCACCCGACACCGTGTCCGACTGGATGCCGGGTTTGATTTCGATCTTCGAGAAGGAGGAAATGTCGATAATGCCGACGTGCTGCGCACAGGCCTGATACTCTTTTTCCATGTTTTGGAAGAACTTTGGCTTGTAGAAGCTTCCTTCCGGGAGTGTCGGCAGCGGATCACCACCTAAAATTAGTAGTTTAAGCTAAATTTTCGTACATGACAATACGCTCCGATTTACTCACGCCGGTAGTCCGCATCAAAGTAGAGTGCCCGCTCGTAACCCATCTTCGTACCGAACACGGCGCCACGTGCCTCCAGCACACTGTACAGGGGAGAACACCGTAACTTCCTCGCAAACTTGTACTCGCTCTGGTTCGGATAGAGGATCGCATACTGGCGGCCAACCACCTCCCGGATGCGCTGCTGCAGATACTGCCGGTTATTGTGCAGATCCAGAAAGCGCTGAATGTTAAACGGCAACATATCGATCGTCGGTGTGCCGCTAACAATCCACTCCGCCAGTGCTTTCCCAACACCACCCGAACCCTGCAGCGGGTTGCCATTCATGCCGCATGCGACGAAATAGTTCTTCACCTCTGCCGATTCACCAAAGATGAGACGTCCGTCGGGCGTAAAGTTATCCGGACTGTTGCGCATCGTGGGCATGCTGAGGTCGCGCAGCACCGGCAACCGGTCAACCGCTTTCTCCCACAGCGCGCCACAGTGACCGTGGTCTTCCTGCAGGTGATCTTGCCAAGCTTTCGGGATATCTTTCGTTTCCTCGAACGCTGGTTTGGCATCCTTCTCGAACCAACCGACCAGTAGCGATTGGTCGTACTGGCGCGCGTACAGATTTGAATCGTAATCCCTGATGCAGGGCAGCAGATTATCGTCGTCGGTCGGTAGGTTCAGGCTGGGCGTGAGTGCGTAGTAATGCTGGGCGGGGTAGGCCGGCACCCGGACCGAGGGTTTACACTTGAGACCGAGTTCACGGGCCCACATACCGCTACAATTGACAAAGTATTCGCACGTGATCGTACCGACGTCCGTTTCGACCGAGTGAACACGCTCGTTTTTCGTATTGATCTGCGAAAGACAATTTGAGTCTCATTGGGTAAGCAAAACCATGAAAGCTGAATAAATAAAAAATCAATCAACATGACGATCTACACTTTGATCGATAGTTATCGATGACTGTTCACTGTAGTTACGCGAGATCACCGCAAGACTTACAAATGTGAAGAATAGTCCTCCACGGTTTCGGTAGTAACACATGGCACACGTGGTTGACAATTTGAAATGTCTTGTAAAATATTTATGATTTTTGGAGCGGTGAACATAAAAAAAAATGAAACGACATAAAGCCCGTTTTTCACTTTGGACCAATTCCAGCACAGCCAATTATGATTTTTGGAACGGTGAACATAAAAAAAATCGAAACAACTTAAAGCCCCTTTTTCACCTTGGGCCAATTCCAGCACAGCCTACTTACATATTTCACCTGGCATCCTTCGAAGTACTTAACGCCTTTCCGCTTCGCCTCACTTGCCAGCACCTGCACGACGGAGGCCGGATCGGCAATGCAGTCGTCAGGCACGTAGACTGCCCCCTGCAGATCGTCCGGGTATAGAAAGGGGTGCAGCTTCCGGGCCGTCTCCGAGTCGACCAGCTCGCAGTGCATACCGGTCGGCAGTATGTAAGCCGCCCGACGCTGCAGCGCAATGACGCGATCGTGTGTTTGCGCTAAATTAAGACTGCCGCAACGTCGCAGGCCAATGTCGTGGCCCTGGTCGTGCAGCCGCTGGTACAGCTTCAGGCTTTCCATTACAATGTTTCGCTCGGGCGTTGGCTTGAACAGGCCAATCGTGCCCGAACCGAAGTGTGACGTGCCACTGCCAACCTTGCTCTGGTCCAGCACGACCACATTGCTCCAACCGTTGTCAGCTAAATGGTATGCAACCGAGTTGCCCAACAGTCCTGCACCCGCCACTACGACACGTGCCTGATGGCTGGTAGCTGCTTCGCTGCTGCCCATTCTTACCACATCCTGCGTGTTCCGGGACCGTGCTCCAGGAACGGTTCTAAGTATTTTATTCCACATTTTGCTCTGTGTTGCGTTTCTGCGCACTTTCTAATCACAGCACCACCGCCAGGGACAGAGAGAGAGAAATGCCAATCACGCAATTTTCGGAGGTAGCTTACATAATTCAATTTAAATCTATCACTCGTCTTTGGACGGAGCAGCGCGAACTGATCGCGTGCTGTCGTGCAAATTGACTCATTAATAGGCAACGGTCGACCAAAGGATCGCACGGATTGTGCACACTCGGACGGGTGTTGAAAAACACGGTCGGTTCCTTCAGAACCGCCTGACAGTGATCGATATCCAATATTATTGTCCGTCAACTGTCGAAGAAAATCTGCTAGTTCTGGTTTTTGTTTTGAGGCACATGCGCAGTTGGTGGATCTTGTTTTTCCTGCGTTGTTTTGCTCCCGTTCGTGCTGCAATATCATGTTCCCGCGTGCAACTCAAGGACGTGGATGTATGTGTGAAAACCGGTGTTTGTAAACAAAAGCATATGGGGTTGTTTATTGTCTCCTCCCGCATTTACATGAGAGTGTCATTTAGTTCCACCCCTGTAAACTCCACGAATTCAATTATACTGCTATTGTGAGTGCAATTACTGTATTAAGCTCCGAACATGTGGTCGGATCTATTTATTAATTTAAACATGATATTTCCTTTCTTTCCATTTGAATATTATGCATTGACATCCTAAGCATATTGCTCAATTAATAGTTTATTGTGCAGAAACTTTCAGGTTTTAAAAACCATGACCAACCTAAACTGAATTTTATCAATCGGAATTTTAAACGTGCGTTGTTTGTTGGTGGTTTGCTAACTATTCTACACGGTAAGGACGAGATCATCGGCTTTTTTATGCATCGCCAGCATGTGCACGATCGACGTAATGCTCGTATCACTCTCACTATCCTTCCTTACTAACTTCCGACCGGTTAGTATCCCCATCTGTCTGTGGGTCTGGCTTACGGGCCACATTTGCTAGCGGATCGCGCTTGAGCAGCAATTGCTCCAGCTCAAACAAATGATCATCTCGCTCACCCGGGTAAAGCTGACGCATCGCTTCCGCCAACTTGTACACATACTCCGGATTTCTTCCACTTTGCCCCACGGAATCTAGAATCTGGGTCGCAATCTCCTCTAGCGAATCGTTAGGACCGGCAAACGATGGATTGTCCTGCGTGGCTACGTACAGCAGTATCGGTTGCGGATCATTCAACTGTTCCGTGCTAGGCGGGTAGGGATAAAACTTCACAATGTGCCGATCGTAGCCATTCTTCTCCCGGTGGTCAAGATGCTTAAGTACCTTCCGCTTCTCCGACGCACCAATACGATAGCCCATTCCCCAAACCTTCGATTCCGGGTCTTCCGAGTGAATCAAAGTAACTACACGTCCAGGCTGCAATACACAAGAGTAATGTAATTACGGGTTTATATAACTTTTTCCTGGCGATTACGACCAACCGTCAACCCTTACCCGTTCCTGTGTACCTCGATGATCGATACTGTTTTGGTAGAAGCGTCGTAGAAATCCTTTGATGTAGCCGGTGCGCTTCTCCTCGAAGGGAAAGTCGGCCTTCCATACGAGCGATCCATACCCAAATATCCAGATGTCTTGCTGGTCGTTTTCCTCTCCTTCCACTGCCCGCGGTAGTCGGCTTCCGTTTGCCATCTCACTCATCGTTCGAAAAAAGTATGAGGATTTTAATAAACGAGGTAAATTTAGCGCCAATGAGCTGCGGAGGAGAATGTACAGATTTCTTGTTTTTGGTGGATTTTTATTGGCCTTGTCAAAACGAAATGCACAACACAAATCAGCTGTTTGCTGCGATGTGTTCATGCGCACAGTGCGATCTAGGACTAGGCTAACTCAAGTGACATTACACCAAGTAGCTTTTTTTCTTTTGTATTAAGTACAACAAATCTTGTTTTGAAACTGTGTAGTAAAAAAAACCAAGAAGAGAGTTAAAAATATAAGATTTCATTATCTGAAGGAAAGAATGAAAAAATACAAAGGATTCGTACAAAAACATCGATTTGTTCGGTGCAATCAAAAGCGCTCAGTGTGCAAAACGCAAGCACCCTGTGCTGACAGACCATCGAGCATCTAAACCAGCGCTTTAAACACATGGTCCGTAGCAAACCTGCCAAAATCAATGTTTTGGAAAAAGTCACAGTCGAAAAAGTAGCGAAGAAAAATCATTTATTCCTCCAAAAATGGATGTTGGGAAATGTGTCGAAGTCTCTTTATAGTCCACACAGTTTCCCCTTATCGCGATACGTGTGCAGATTCGCGCTCGGTGCAGTGAAAGTAAGTGCAAATTCAGCAAACTGCATCGTGTCACAACTCATCACGAAGGCAGGAACTCAAACCCCACGAAGAAGAAGCGCACGCATTTTTTCTCCAGCTCTTGTGTGTGTGTTCAGAAAAAGAAGTGTGTTGCTAAAATCAGCTGGAGTTTCGTGCAAATTATGTTGGAAGAATAGTGTAACTAGTAAGTGTAGTACAGAATGTATATTTTCTTTGCTCGCTTTCCACAAGGGCGTACCATGGTGTCCGTAGCG
This sequence comes from Anopheles christyi, assembly GCA_000349165.1. NCBI lineage: Eukaryota > Metazoa > Arthropoda > Insecta > Diptera > Culicidae > Anopheles > Anopheles christyi. The sequence continues at coordinate 7,147 of KB678669.1, read as the reverse complement.
GAGGGGTGGGTTGCCCAGAATGCAGTGCGTTTTCTCCACTATCTTTAACTCATTTCCGGATGATATCATTTTTTGTGTTCTTTTTTCCTGCCCACAGTTCTCTATACATACTCTGATTCACTCTAAATGGGCATACCGCGACGAGGTTAGAAATACGGGGAAACGAATGAGATTGTGAGGGCGCAGAACGAATTGCCACTAAGAAAAGTGTCTGTGTTTGAGTGCCTCGATGATTGCGTTGTCCATTTCGTTCCGCAGTCTCATGATATGAATTTCGGGTGGTAATGCCTTTCACGATTGATCCATCATATGTGGCCATGCGTTGTTGCCGTGACAAAGTGCGGAATTGCTCAGTTTTCAGTTAGTTCGATTGTTTCCATGCGCTATGCGAAAGGTTTTACGAAATGTGTTCACCACATTTGCCAGCAAGGGGGTGTAGTGAAGTGACTGAATGGACAAGTGGACGTATTTGAACAGAAAAGAAGCGTTGAGGGTGTGAGAATCGAACGCGTAGGTGGAAGGCAATTGAACGTGGGGTGATGCGTTTGGGTGGTATTTGGAATGCGGAAAAGAGTGTGTTTTTATGATAGAGGGGAAGGACTTGAAACCCGAAAAGGGAGGCCAGGAGTTGTATGTTCCACGCTTACGTTACGGCCACTCGCTGGCCATTGAGAATTGAGGTACAAACTAACTAAATACCGGGCACAAGAAACTGATAAGTATTCCTAAAGGTTGCTGGAGTTTCATGGGTAGGCATCAGGAAAATATATGCTAAAAACTTTGTTATATAAGCTGTATAAAAAGTATCTCTTTTTAGATAAAACAAATGTATCAGGTATAATGAGCATCGAAGAAATCTGGTTATGCGTGTCTCTTTATTCAACAACAACCGTCGAACTGAAATGCTAAAATTTATTTCCTGAATACATTATCACTGCGCAAGCAGTAGCTTCGAACCAATCGATGCAACATTTGTTCGCATAAATTAAATGCGCCTTCGCCAGTCAGTGAATTATTAGTTCGGAAACTGCTGCCAAAACTGTTCGCCCCATTTGCACCCATCAGTCACTCTCCGGCAACCGTTTCCCGCCCGTTTACCGGACGGTTGCTCTACGTTTGCCAAAATGAAGATTTCACTTTTATGGGTGGCCTCCGAAGTCCAAAAACCCTCACACTCTTCCATTTGATAGTGTCTCAACAACAGACTTTGCGGGACGCGCACCAAACCAGCGGCCACCGGCGTCAGTCTTCTTTTATGGCCCGTTTGGCAGACAGCAACTGAAGAGCGACCAAAGCAAAGATAATCATTAAAGCTACTCTCTCTCCGATAGATTGTAGCACTGGCTGTCCCGATCTGTCCTCGGTTGCCGGCTAGTTTGCCGGTAGAAAAAGAGGAGGGATGCTGTAGTACCGAAGCTTTGCGCAAGGCCCCAAGAGGAGTTTTCCGCTGGCTGATGCCGTTGGCGTGTTAAGCGATTGTTAACCTGCGCTGGGGCAGTATTAGAAGTAAATCGGACTTTCGTGTTCGTATAACGTTAGTGCGGGCAATTAGTAAGAAATATGATTATCGTTTTGCTTAATTTGGTGTTTGTACTTGTTGTACACAGGCAGGAGCTAAACAAACATTAAGAGACATTTCGTGAATGTTTTGGGATATATTTTATGTGGGTAGGTAACAAAGCTAAGCATAATTTGGTACTCAAAAGCTTAATCGGAATATTTGTTAATGTAACGAATCAAGCATTGGGGATATGGTTTTTATGTGACCTTATAGGAATTCAAATTTATATACTGGAGAAAAACAATCTAACAAAGAAACTAAAAACCAGAAGAACAGTTCTGAAACTACAATTTTTCAACCTTTTCAAAAGCCATGAGGCTGCATACAAATTCCCAGAAACACGTTCTGATTTATCCTTTGGAATTTTAATATCGTTAAATACCATATCAAGCACCTTCGGCTAGGACCTCGCTGCTATACCTGCTTGCCCATAATTAATAACACAAATCCGTACGGGCGTGAACGCTGGATCTGTTACACAATAAAAAGGGACGATGATTATGATAGCTTTCCTACGCTTTACGCAGTTATAGGAAGAGTAAACAGTGTTCCGATTGCAACGATTGCCGCTCGGCCCAAGGGGCAAGAGGCACTAGAAAGGGTACGGGTGTGTAAAGAACAGGGAAAAACGGAAAAAACAGTCGGGCCACGGTGCCTGCGTAAAGTAAAAGCACCGCGAGAGAAGCAGACGATTAAATGATAAAGCGAATGAATGAGAGAACAGAAGAAGGGAAAAATCCCTTCCGAAAGCTTTATTGGGTCGATGGCATCGGTAGAAAAAAAAGAACATCAAGGAATGCTCTACATCCTTTCCCTGGGCGCAAACGGTTGCTAAGATGCACAGCAAAAGCATGGCACATACTCCTTCTACTGCTCGCACGATATGCTTTTGGGATGTTCTCGCTCTCTCGACTCTCGGCGAGTGCGAGCGAACGAAGACTTCTCTTCTTGTCAGCATACAATCCCAGTCCCGAAGCAAGTGTAACACACCGACGGAACCGGTAATAAATGCATCGTGGTCAATTTTTTCCGGCAACCGGCCGTTCGTACAGAGCGCGTAAGCAGCTTTTCAGCCCTGCTTCAGTGTGCCCCGGAACGGTGTCGCGTGACGAACGAATTCTTCTTGCCTTTCGCCGTTGTACGTGTTTGTCCTTCGGTGCACGGGTTTTTTTTGTTTCTGGTTGCTAACCAAAATCTGAACGAAGCCGTTTATAGAAATACAAAAAAAAAAACGTGCTACGGGCACTAGCGGCAAGGATCAATAGTTGGAATTCGTGTAGCGAAAGCCCTGAACCGAAGGGGCTCAGTTATTTCTGCTTGTTGAAATCCAGTGTGCTGTAAAACAGCTCGGACAGCAAACAAAAGAAGAAAAAAAAACGTTCATCGGGAAAAAAGTTTCAGAGCTGGTGCTGTGTGCAAAAGTTAAAATAAAACTCCGTTGCGCTAAATGTGTGTGTGTTGTGCAAGTTTTCAAAATTGCAAATAAAAAAGAGGTCAAACGTAAACAAAACAGCCATTCGACGTTGTAGCATGATCTTGCGCGCGATCGTGCAGCATGTGCGTCCACGTGTTCTCTTTTCGGCAGCATCTTGAAATCGCAAATAATCGCATCTACATCAGGGTCGGATTGCCCATAAACTCGACACTGTTCAGCTATATCATCCGCTATTATTTGCATATGTGTGTAGTGCGATTTTGAAACAGTTCCGCGAATCTCCAAACAAAATCGAGCAGCAGTATATAATACTGTACTACACAAAATGGGGCACATTGAAAATCTATCACTATTTCGGTAAATAAAATAAATACGTGATCACAAATATGTAATATACAAATTAAGGCGAATCGAATGTACAGTTTATGGGGGGAAAAAATGGAATCACTCACTGGTCACGTTCACGGTCAATGCCTATCAGCTTGTAGCACCTTTTAGCTGCCCTTGCCTAGAACTAGAGGATGCAATTTGATCCATTGAATTTCAACCGTGTTTCTATCCCTTTCCCACCACGTAAAGCTTTTGTCTATGGTAACATAAGTCGGGTCAGATGGTCAAGTAACTTGCTTTCGATCGTCGAATCTGGTTCCGCTGCAATAAAGATTTGAAGCGTGAGATGAGATCATGCGCAGAGGAATGATTCCATTACGTCAAGGCTTTGAATCGCCTATGTCCAGAAGTCCGGCTTGCCGAACACATGGTAGCGCAATATAAGGAAAGTTGTTGGACATTAAATTCCTTATAAGGCTTCCGTGAAACACACCAGTCGGCCAATCAACCAATCTGTGTGCGTCTGTGTCATTGGTGGGAAAAGCAAGCAATAAAGCATCCAATGGAAGAATACACATACAAACGGTTTTCTTATGCCCTATGATACAAATTATTTACCCAAAATAAAAAAACTCATACAAATCACTTTCCGTTTGATTGATTTTTTTTTGCAGCTATATTCGTGACGCTGCGACATTGTCGTTAAAACACTTTCCGCAGCTTCACCAGTTCGACAACAACTCCTGCGGTGCGGAGGAAGAGGAAGCAGAAGCGGAACTGAGCGCAAGAATGGAACTGTCCCACAGTCTCACACTCAATGAGGCCGCTCTCAGCCAGCTGCCGGAGCAAAAGCGGCCCGTATTCATCTTCGAATGGTTACGCTTCCTGGACAAGGTGCTGGTGGCGGCCCAAAAGTCTGACATCAAGGGTTGCCAGAAGAAGCTGGTCGAGCAGCTGACCCAACACATCCAGGGTGCGCCGGGTCCGCCAACGCGAAAGCTGATCGCGCGCTGCCTGGCCACTCTGTTCTCGGTCGGCGATACGTTTCTGCTTTTCGAAACGGTGAACAAGTGCAACGACATACTGAAGAACAAGGACGATTCGCCCAGCTACCTTCCGACCCGGCTGGCCGCTATCTGTGTCGTGGGCTGCATGTACGAAAAGCTAGGCCGCATGATGGGCCGCTCGTACGAGGAAACGGTACAGATCCTGCTCAAGTCACTCAAGAACGCCGAATCGCAGTCCCGCATTGAAATTATGATGACGCTGGAGAAGGTGTGCGCTGGCATGGGGTCAGCCATCTCGAACGTGCACAAGGACATCTACAAGGCGGTACGGTACTGTTTGACCGATCGCGTGATGGCGGTACGAGTGGCGGCCTCCAACTGTCTGTTGGAGATGACCAAGCACGCACCTTTCCTGTACACGACCGAGCTGGAAAGTTTGGCATCGCTATGCTTCCGGGCTTTCGACGGCTGCAACTACGAAGTACGGTGTGCGGTGGCCCGCCTGCTCGGTACACTCATCGCCTGCACACAGAATGGTAGCTTGCGCAACTTTAGCAGCATGACGGCATCATCCTCGAGCACCAAATCGCTGCGGCCGGTGTCGCTGGACGAGGCGCTCGGTGTGCTGATGGCCGGTTTTCTTCGCGGCGGTGTATCGTTCCTGAAGGGCACGGGAGAGATCATCAAGGGCAGCTCGGGCGTGAATCGTGAGGTGCGCGTCGGCGTAACGCATGCGTACGTGGTGTTTGTGCAGACGATGGGAGGATTGTGGTTGGAGCGCAACATGCAATCGTTCCTCGTGCACGTGCTAGACCTGGTGGCCAACCCGAAGGCGGCCTCGTCACACGTTGACGCGGTGTATTCGCGCAAATGCATCAACTTTATACTGCGCTCCGTTATCGGGAAGATGTTGGGTGAGAAAGCCCAATCGTCGGCCTGCAAGGAACTAATACATCTCATCGCGAAGCAGATGAACTCGATCGATTTTAATCCGGAAAATGCAAAAGACTCAAACCAAGAGACGCTGTTCAGCCAGCACTTGCTCGTCTGTGCGCTACAGGAGCTGGGCAGCTTGGTGCTGCTGCTCGGCACCACCGCACAGAACCTGCTCGCCGACCAGTCGCTCAACTTCATCGACGCAATCTGTGCCGTGCTGATTCATCCATGTATGGCGGCACGGCTCGCGGCCGCCTGGTGTTTGCGTTGCGTGTGTGTCGCCGTGCCGGGCCAAATCACACCCCTGATTGATCGGTTTATCGATGCTATCGAAAAGATGCGCACCTCACCGGATGCCATCTCGGGGTACAGTGGTGCATTAGCGGCAGTGCTGGGAGGCGTTCGATATTCGCCCCTCGGTATACCGCATACACGCGGGAAAATCATCTTCAACACTGCTGAAGAGCTGCTGCGTACGGCCAGTCAAAACAGTCGCCTGTCGCTGAACCGAACGCAGGCCGGTTGGTTGCTGATCGGCGCCATCATGACGCTGGGTGTGCCGGTGGTGAAAGGTTTGCTGCCACGAATGCTGCTACTTTGGAGGAACGCTTTCCCACGCTCGACAAAGGAACTCGAATCGGAGAAGGCACGAGGGGACGCCTTTACCTGGCAGGTTACGCTCGAGGGACGGGCAGGAGCATTGTCCGTGATGCACAGCTTCCTGTTGCACTGTCCCGAGCTCGTTACGGACGATATAACGCGCCGCCTGCTGACACCGATCGAGAGTGCTTTAGCGATGCTGATCAAGTGAGTGTTAACGCGGCCTGCTGCAGGACAGTGGACTGTATAATTAATTGATTTCGCTTGCAGCATAACATCGGTTCTGAAAAACTACGGCCAACACCTGAAAGCACCGACTGCGATGGTACGGCTGAGACTATATGAAACCCTGTCGCTGCTGCCTGCGACCGCGCTGGAATCTTCGTACACGCACCTCCTCCGGATGCTGGTTTCGGAGTTTACGCTTACGGAGAACCCGGCCAATACGACCACCTCCTTTTTACGGCAGATGTGCCATGGGGATGATTCGATTATACTGGGCACTTGGTTGCAGGACACCGATCATCGCACGATCGAAGATCAGGTGAGCTTACGTGCGGTTTTGAGATAACGATTCCATGTGTGGGTGTGTGATAACACCGCAACGACGCAGTTATCACCAACATAGACGGGAGGGTTAAACATGTTAACAAAACAGTAAATTTAAAATGTTTTCTTCCTTCCTATCTTACCACCACACCTTTGCGAACCCTTCTCCTACTTTTGTCATCGTTTTTGTATGTACTCTTATATTTTGTTGTGTGGGAAAATGCGATGGCAATGAAACGTAAACTGTGTACATCCCACAATATAGATGGAACCGAACCGTAAGGCTGACGGTGACTATGTAAGTGAGACCATTTCTAGTGCCCCTAGTCCCTGTGACTTGCTTGCCCAAAACTTTTGCAATCTTTTTAACGCGTACCTTTGAAAGCTGCACATTTCAAACAGTTTCTCGAAGACTGGACTGAACCCTGTTCGTTTTGTTCTGACGTACTCGCTACGCTATGCATCCATCACATCCATCCGTTTGTCATTCGTTGTCCATGTCCTTTCCGTTTTTTCATATAAGTTGCCCACACCACACCATTATGCTGTACAAAAGCTCATGAACTAGTTTCTCAACAGAAGAATCCTTTTTGGTTGTGATTTTATAGTTAATGTTTTTTTTTTGTTTTTAATGTTTGCCCAATACAACCGTTCTATTACTTCGTAACCTTAATAATGCTTTTTTTATCGAACTTCAGCACTTTCCACAACGCAAAAGAGTCACGGGCA